>OY992887.1:75360299-75560299 GCA_963921405.1 Cepaea hortensis
ATGTAGGCGCTCAACCAGCTCACCCAATCCCATCCTATACTTTGCTAACTCATACAGCCCCATTCAAATTCTCACTACATTATTAATTTATGTGCCTAATTATCTTCTTTTTGTGTTTTTATGTCTTCCTCTGTGTCGCTTGCCCTGCGGGTTCCAGAGACAGGACCCTAAAGTCCTACTACTTCCTTATTCGCTAATTCCCCCTCTGTCGCCAATCAGCACCTATATGCATCGGGTCTGTTTGATGTCTTCATGAGACAGCCTATGAACTCCAATCCAAGTGCACTTAGAAAATTGTGTCAAGCCTGGTATATTTATTTTCTGCGAGTCACACTCTAACGAACTATTGAATATTGAACATCCTCAGCAAATATCATTATTATATGTGGCGCACAGAGCTGCACCAGTTGCTCTTCTCCATCGATTTTTACTCAGGGCTGTCTTCTTCAACTACACTCATTTTACTCCAATCTTCTTCGTGGCTTCTAACAGTCTTCTTCTGTGTCTATTACTATTGGCTTCCCCGTTCGGGCTTTCCCTTTGCCGTGTTGAGAGTAAGACGAGGTTTGTCTTTCTTACAACTGGGTGTGCCCGTGAACTCAGTCTCAGACAGCTGTGGTATTAACTCACACTGGCGTAGCTATTAGTTTAACCCATGCTGTATCCCGCAGCTCGCAGTGCGTCTATTGGTTACCCCGAGCAAGAAGCCGCAATGGTACTGTGGATGGTGTGCTTGCCTATCAAGAAAATGATCCGATTTCTTCTTCTTCTTCTTCTTGTTCTTCTTCTCATTATTCTTCTGCTTCTTCTTCGTTGTACACTTATGACGTCACTATCAATAGGTGTAAAGAAGACAGCAGTGAACTTGGACTTGTTGATATTTCCATAGAGTTTGTGCTCAGATGGAGTGGGTATAGGCCGAAATACTTTTCTCTGTACTCTGTTCTGCATATATTGGATAGTCCTGCAGCAAATCTTTAGCTGTTATTTTACCAGTTGCACAGTTACATTCATCAGCATCTCCTATCTGTAGTTTATTAAACATGTGGCAGTTCATCCTGTGTATCCCTTGCGGAGTCTGAAGACTGTTACTTGGTCTCTTCGGTAGATACATACCATCCAAGGTCACGGATTCCATCTACTCGTGGACAGGCTTTTATGTGCTAACAATTTTGTCAGAGTTGCGGCCTTACGGCCTACTCTTGGCGATTTCCAACTCCCGTGGGATTTTCATCATGTACACGGGACCTTCTGTTCTTTGCCCTTATAGGATGCGCTACCTTTTGTCTGTACGCCACATAGTAGCATATGGACAAGTGGAACGATAAAGAAGAATCAAGTGTAGCAAGTAAGACTCACAATCACACTGAGTACATTATTTCCTATGTCCCTATTTTACTGAACAAGTTACTCGCTGAACAATAACTTGACCATTTTTCATGTTCTCGCCCCATTCTTTATGCATAGTTCATGTTGATTTGTTATCTTATCGAACAATCATTTTCTTGATGACTTCAAGAGTTACTCAATGAACTCCTTCCCAATTGCACTTAGAAAAATGTGCCTGGCCTGATATATTTATTTTCTGGGAGTCATTCTCTAACGAACTATTGACTGCTGAGCATTCTGTGTAATCGTTATTATGTGTTGCGCATAGAGCTGCACCTATTGCTCTTCTTGATGGTTCGTGTTGATTAGTTTTATTTTCTTTAAGACAATAGAAAATGCTTTCACTATACAGAAATGAGATTATCAAAGCGGCAGGGTGATGTATTTATTACATAACTGCCATCATTCATCTACTGCCTATAGTCTTTGCGGCGGCGTAGGACAGGGGGAATCTTGAGCCTGAGGAATTAAGGCTACCTGGTTAGTGTAGTCACGGCCAACTGTGCAGGTCAAGGTTTTCTTTTTGACTCCGACAAAAAAAATCCACACGTTACCAAGGATTCGAACCCGGGTCTCCTGAAGGCGAACCCTACATTCTAGCTACTTGGCCAGTCACATAATAAGCTTATATATAACGGGTTAGTTAGTCACGGTTCCAACTTCACAGCAAAAGGTCGCCCTATTATGCTCCGATCCTGTGCCAGTGAATAGTACACAAAATGCTCCTCATTGCCTCATATAAAAAGTGGAACAAATAAGAGTCTCCACAAACCAACAGCCAGCAGAGGTACACTATGCACAATGCCCCTGCCAGAATGCCAACACAAAAGTCTGCCACGAAAAATACAGTTCATCGAATAACGGGTAAGTCACAACAATTCTTCGTTGGATCGGGTTGTAGTCAGATGACAATGAAATGCCTAGAGCCGGTGGAGTAAACATGACAACACCAGGCCTAATCTCAGCCAGTTCCATTGTTATATCCTGAAACATGACTTGGTTACAGCCTATTTTGCACATTCTCAGCCACTTCCATTGTCATATACTGAAACTTTGGTTACAGCCAATCGTGCCTATTCGTAGCCAGTTCCATTGTCGTATCCTGAAACATGACTTGGTTACAGCCTATCATGCCTATTCTCAGCCAGTTACATTGTCATATCGTGAAACATGACTTGGTTAAAGTCTATCACGCATATTCTCAGCCAGTTCCATTGTCATATCCTGAAACATGACATGGTTACATCCTATCATGCCTAATCTCAGTCAGTTCCATTGTCATATCCTGAAACATGACTTGGTTACAGCCTATCATGCCTAATCTCAGTCAGTTCCATTGTCATATCCTGAAACATGACTTGGTTACAGCCTATCATGCCTAATCTCAGTCAGTTTCATTGTCATATCCTGAAACATGACTTGGTTACAGCCTATCATGCCTAATCTCAGTCTGTTCCATTGTCATATCCTGAAACATGACTTGGTTACAGCCTATCATGCCTATTCTCAGTCTGTTCCATTGTCATATCCTGAAACATGACTTGGTTACAGCCTATCATGCCTAATCTCAGTCTGTTCCATTGTCATATCCTGAAACATGACTTGGTTACAGCCTATCATGCCTAATCTCAGTCAGTTCCATTGTCATATCCTGAAACATGTCTTGGTTACAGATTATCATGCCTATTCTCAGCCAGTTCCATTTGTCATATGCTGAAACATGACTTGGTTACAGCCTATCATGCCTATTCTCAGCCAGTTCCATTATCATATCCTGAAACGTGACTTGGTTACAGCCTATCATGCCTATTCTCAGCCAGTTCCATTGTCATATCCTGAAACATGTCTTGGTTACAGATTATCATGCCTATTCTCAGCCAGTTCCATTGTCATATCCTGAAACGTGACTTGGTTACAGCCTATCATGCCTATTCTCAGCCAGTTCCATTGTCATTTCCTGAAACATGACTTGGTTACAGCCCATCATGCCTATTCTCAGTCAGTTCTATTGTCATATCCTGAAACATGACTTGGTTACAGCCTATCATGCCTATTCTCAGTCAGTTCCATTGTCATATCTTGAAACATAACTTGGTTACAGCCTATCATGCCTATTCTCAGTCAGTTCCATTGTCATATCCTGAAACATGACTTGGTTACAGCCTATCATGCCTATTCTCAGTCAGTTCCATTGTCATATCTTGAAACATGACTTGGTTACAGCCTATCATGCCTATTCTCAGTCAGTTCCATTGTCATATCTTGAAACATAACTTGGTTACAGCCTATCATGCCTATTCTCAGTCAGTTCCATTGTCATATCCTGAAACATGACTTGGTTACAGCCTATCATGCCTATTCTCAGTCAGTTCCATTGTCATATCTTGAAACATGACTTGGTTACAGCCTATCATGCCTATTCTCAACCAGCTCCATTTGTCATATCCTGAAACATGACTTGGTTACAGCCTATCATGCCTATTCTCAGCCAGTTACATTGTCATATCCTGAAACATGACTTGGTTAAAGCCTATCACGCATATGCTCAGCCAGTTCCATTGTCATATCCTGAAATATGACATGATTACAGCCTATCATGCCTAATCTCAGTCAGTTCCATTGTCATATCCTGAAACATGACTTGGTTACAGCCTATCATGCCTAATCTCAGTCAGTTCCATTGTCATATCCTGAAACATGACTTGGTTACAGCCTATCATGCCTATTCTCAGTCTGTTCCATTGTCATATCCTGAAACATGACTTGGTTACAGCCTATCATGCCTAATCTCAGTCAGTTCCATTGTCATATCCTGAAACATGACTTGGTTACAGCCTATCATGCCTAATCTCAGTCTGTTCCATTGTCATATCCTGAAACATGACTTGGTTACAGCCTATCATGCCTATTCTCAGTCTGTTCCATTGTCATATCCTGAAACATGACTTGGTTACAGCCCATCATGCCTATTCTCAGTCTGTTCCATTGTCATATCCTGAAACATGACTTGGTTACAGCCTATCATGCCTAATCTCAGTCTGCTCCATTGTCATATCCTGAAACATGACTTGGTTACAGCCTATCATGCCTAATCTCAGTCAGTTCCATTGTCATATCCTGAAACATGTCTTGGTTACAGATTAGCATGCCTTTTCTCAGCCAGTTCCATTGTCATATCCTGAAACATGACTTGGTTACAGCCTATCATGCCTATTCTCAGCCAGTTCCATGGTCATATCCTGAAACGTGACTTGGTTACAGCCTATCATGCCTATTCTCAGTCAGTTCCATTGTCATATCCTGAAACATGACTTGGTTACAGCCCATCATGCCTATTCTCAGTCAGTTCCATTGTCATATCCTGAAACATAACTTGGTTACAGCCTATCATTGCCTATTCTCAGAAGTGAAGTTCCAGTGCCTTTCTTGCACACCGTGCTGGTTTCGAAACTTGGAGAGGTGATGAAGAGCCTCGCAACAACGTTTCGTGGAAATGGCGGTTTAAGCATGGATTGGGGAAAAGTACCCACAACAACCTCATACCGTTAGATGCATCTCTTTTCAGAATTCAGACGACATGCATGTCTAAGCATCGGACTTAAGAGTTCAAGCTCAGTCTTGCAGATGAATCACAATCAATCACCAAACCAACAACACAAATGAACATGTTTAGAGTAGTCTTTACCCATACGTAAGTTGCATTACCTTCATAGGACATTGCAATCAGCCTCAGTATTTAATGGTTATTTGTCAAGCACAATAAAATAGAAAATTTACTTAGGTTACCTGGTTGTCTCAACCTTAAATGGGTTAGAAGTTTGTAACTTCTTGGCAAGTTTACGTTCAGTAATTTGCCATAGTTTTCTGAACGACTGGCATTCATACCATGGTTTCAAAACTAACGAAAGGCGGCCTGCTGTCAAATCCCTTGCAGCCGTGTGTCTAACGCGGTATGCAGGATTAGGAATTGAGTCGATAACCCCTTCACCACAAAGCCGGTTTAAACAGTTACCATGAAATATTCTGGGTAGTAAAAGCTGTCTAAATGATACTGACCCATCACCCATTGAGTGACCAGTGGTCTTTACAAGTATAGGGCTAGCACTAAGAAGACGGAAACACCACAATGCAATATACAAGTGAATGGAAATAATTTTAAACAAGAAATCGGTACAATTATCTCGAACAGTCATAACATCTGATGGGAGATGCCTTGAAGAGATTAGAACAAGAATCGTCATGACGAAAACAGCCTTTTGCAAGATGAAAAATATACTGACCACTAAAAAGATGTCATTTGCAACGAGAAAAAGATTGTTGAGGGGATACATAGAACCTGTACTTTTGTATGGATGTGAAGCGTGGACAATGAGCAGAAAAGCTGAAAAACATCTAATGGCTGTGGAAATGTGGTTTCTGAGGAGAATGTAAAGAACACCATAGACAGACAGAAAAACTAATGACCAAGTCCTACAAGAAACAAATGAAAACCGTAAACTGGTTAGAGAAATTAGACGTAGACAGTTAAAAAATTTTGGTCACGTTATGAGAAGAAATAAATTGGAGAACTTGGTGACAACTGGCAAGATCGAAGGGAAAAGAACAAGGGGAAGGCAGAGAAGTAAATAGCTGGATGGCTTGACCACATTGCATGGTCGAGACAAGAACATTGAACTGATCCACGATTCTGGTGATCGAGTGAGATGGCAAACCATGACCGCCCATGCTTACCGGCATGGCACATGATGATGATGAAGGCTAGCGTCATATACCCATTACGTCAAAAGGTGTGAAAAAGGTCCGTTACTTTTTGCACCGGAAACGGGTGGCACCGCAGCGCAGTAGCAAGCACGCATGTCTGCTGGCCATTATTATATTTTCGAATCCACCTCCCCGGGGAGAAATGTGTCAGTGACCTTTGCTGATCAGGGCGGCCTAGCCTCAAATTGGGTACCAGGAATTGTTCTGAGAAATCAAGGCAGATTTTGACCTCATCATCAACAACTGTCTCTCTCTCTCTCTCTCTCTCTCTCTCTCTCTCTCTCTCTCTCTCTCTCTCTCTCTCTCTCTCTCTCTATCTCTCTCTCGCTCTCTCTCTCTCTCTTTCTCTCCTCGTTTTCACATTTCTCTATCCTCTCTTTCTCCTCTCTTTCTCCTCTCTTTCTCCTCTTTTACTGTCTCTCTCTCTCTCTCTCTCTCTCGCTCTCTCTCTCTCGTTCTCTGTCTCTTCCTCTATACCCATATCTTGTTCTCTAACTGCGGCCTGTCTTTCTGTTCTATTCATTCATCTCTTACCATGACTCTATTCCGTTTTGTCCCTTCTAACTCCCTCTGTCTCTTAATTTCCATGTCCGCTCCCTAGCACTCTTCCTAGCTTTCTATCATAATTTCTGTGCATGTCTTTGCATATCCCCCCCCCCCACCCCACCCCATATATTACGAAGAAAATCCGTTATTAATTCCATATATTGATGTTTTTACAACCAGATGTAGCCGTACAAGAATATAATAAATCTGTTACGTGACAAGAAGTTTATTGAAGGATGTTCTCTGTCAGCGCGTACCAGCTTCGGGATATCCCTCAACTTCTATATTCGATATAAAATGAAACAAAAAAGTATGTTAGATTTTGCGGAGAAATATCAAAGATAAATATACGTACCTACCTTAATATATATAATACTAAAGCAAGTTAATAAATTTAAAAACCTCAGGGATAATTATAACATCTGATGGAAGATGCGTGACAGAGATTAAGGGCAGGAAATGTCAAGCAAACGGTGCTTTCCAGAAAATGAAAAGTATCTTATGCAATAAGTCACGGTCGCTGAATGTCAGAAATAGATTACTGAAATGTTCTATAAAAGCTGATTTACTATACGGCATTAAATCATGGAAAGGGAATGAACAAATTAGGAAGAACTTGGAAGCAACAGAGATGTGCTTCCTGAGACAAATGTTGCGAATAACTTAAAGTGCTAGAGCAGTGGTTCTCAACCTTTTTTGGCCTATGCACACCTCTTCACCATATATTCAGAATGTATTCCCTCTCTTTCATATTTCCTCCCTATACCTCCCCCACCTCTACACAGTATACGTAAAAATGGAAGCTAAAATATGCCATTTTGATTTTTAGTAGAATTTTACTTGCATGGCTGATGAGGGCAACAGTTCTATAGTTGGTGCATAATTTCAGGTTGCCCTGTTTTGGTATTGGAATGAAGATAGTTCTCTTTCAATCTTTTGGCCATATACCATATTTCCACATCTTTTTTACATAATGCGTGATAGCTTTGTATGCTTTCTTCTCCTCCAGCTTTAATTAGCTCAACTGGTATCTCATAACATCTATGTGATTTCCCATTCTTCAGGTTCTTTATTGCCCATGCAATTTCATTCATTTTCAATGGTTCATGTATCTAATTCATATCCTCACTGTCATTTATATCATACATGCCACTGCATTATTCCTGCCATCTTTCTATAATGTGTCTAGATTCTGTTAAGGTATTTCACAACTTGTCACAGATAACATTTAATTTGGGCTTGACCATTCCTTGTCAATATCTTAATTTCTTGGAACATTTCGTAACCTCTTCCAGTCTTATGATATTGGTCTGTTCTGGTGCAGCAATCTTGTATACATTTATTTTGTTCCTTTCTTGTGTTCTTTCTTATTTCTCGAGTTAAAGATGTATTCTTCATCCTGCTGTTATGGGATTCACCGCCTTTCTGTTCAGTTCAGTTCCCTTCATTGTTTTATTAATTCTAACGTATCTGATGTAATCCATGACTTGTGTTGCTTTTTCTTTGTTGGAATCAAATCTTTGGTTGCAGTTATCAAGATATCTCTAGCTTGTACTGCCAATTCATCAGGTGTCATTTCTTCCTGAATATACATCAAGACCCCAAAACGATTCTTCACTTCCACGTTGTATGTATCTGGTATTTTTGTGAGATCAAAACGAAGTGACCTTAGTCCTCTGGTAAGCTTTCTGAATTTTACTTTCAGATCTGCTTCTAATAACTGATGATCTGTTTCACAGTCTGCACTTCGTAAGGTTTTTGCCGATGTTATGCTTGATCTCCATCTTCTTTGCATTAAAATATAATATATCTGGCTTTTGGTAGTACTGTCAGGGGACTTCCACGTGAAGAGTCTTCTTGGGTGTTGTTTAAAAAGTGTGTTGGCTATTGTTAACTCATTTTCTGTACACAATTCAATTAATTTGTTCACCTGCATCATTTCTATTTCCGAATCCAAATTTTCACAAAACGTGTCTCTCATGTTCAGCTCTTCCTGTGCCCACTTTTGCATTAAAATCTCCAATTACTAGTGTTACGTCATTATGTCCAATCTTATTTAATGAGTCTTGCAGTGTGCTGTAAAAATCTTTCATTTCGTGTTCCTCTGCTGTGGAAATAAGTGCATATATCTGTATGAGAGTTGTGTTTTTGGATGACCTTTAAGTCTGACAGTGAGGATTCTATCACTAACCGGGTTATATCCAATTAAAGCTTTTGCAGTTATTTTATCTCAACAAAATGTCACTCCTCTCTGGTCTCTGACATCTCTACCAGAATATATGAACAGACTTCCATTTTCAGTTGTAAAATGTCCCTTGCCTTTCCAGCGATGTTTGTTCGCTAATTCCTAAAATGTTAATATTTAACATCTCAATGTCATCACATACCATCTTAAGCTTTCCCTAATACAGACTTCTCACATTCCACATTCCTAGTCTCACTCTCCTTCTTAGTCTGACAATGTATTAAGAAGAGAGAAAATAAGAAATTATGAAATCAGATCTACAGTTGGGTTATAGCAGCGCAAGAGTTCATTAGAAAACAGCAAGTTAAATTGTTTGACCATAAAACTAGGCTACCAACTAACAGTATACCACAACAAGCAATGATGTGCAGCCCAAAATGTAACCAGAAGAAGAGGCCGACCATGTAAAACGATGGACAGAAAGAATTACATAATCAATGGAAATCTCGATATACGAAGCCCATAAACGGGCACTCTCCCGCTGTTTATGCTTCACCTCGACGCCACCAGTTACAAGAGGGAAAAAAATTAGATGATATGAGATGATATAAAATAAGGAACATATAAGAAATATGTCTTAGGCCTACGCTCCGACAAACTTATAATAAACAATAAGTTTGCTCTCGTGGTCAAGAACCTTCGCAATATGTATACATTTGTAAGTTCTGAATGAGTTCAAATAGCACGTATAGGCCGATTGATTTTAATGGAAACATTATTTTAACATGTATACCTGTGTCTGAAAGCAATGGGAAGCTACTGAACTAAACATACATAGTAAATTACAAACAGCCACACAATTATGGGGTTAATTGCAACGCCCTGTAAAGACATGCAACAAACTTTTAAATTTCAATACCTCAGTCAAATGTGTCCTACCTTAATCTGTTTGTGGTTCTATTAATCGTGACTGCCCAGTGCCATATCTGTATTGTAGTCTTGAAATTCTTCTTCTTCATCTTTCGTTTGCTTGAAATATGTCTGTAACTGCAATGTTAACTCCTGTATGAATCTAAGTCTTTCTTAGTTTACTCAGCGGTCCATAGAGTTTAGTTTATCTTCCACTGTTGTCTCTCTAGGCCAGAAGGTTTGCTTCGATATTTTGTAGTTTGGGTAGTCTTGGAGTATGTGCTCTGCTCTCTGCGACGCCAAACCACATGTGCACATGGTTGATTCACCAATCTTCAATTTTGTATACATGTGGTTGCTTAATCTATTGTGTCCTGTTCTGAGGCGCAGAATAATGACTTGTTATGGTCTGTCCATAACGTGGTAATCGTCTTGAGCAGGTTTTAATGGCCTTCTGACTTATTTGATCATTCTTTTCTTTTGGTGGTATGTAATGGGCACATCAAGCTGTTCTTCTTTGGCTCCTTCCTTAGCCAATCGATTAGCTCTGTCGTTTCCGGGTACTCCACAGTGGGATGGTATCCACGGTATGGTGACCTTATGCTGACTGCTAAGTTCATAGAGTAGTGTCCTTAGTATTGGCAGTTTCCCAGACAGGAGCGCCTAGAGTACTGATTTTGCATCTGTCAATAGCACCACACGTTGCTTAAATGAATCTCCAATACTCTCTGTGCCACTGACTCAAGCTGAAATTAGAGAGGTCTATTCCAAGTTCATCACCTCACCTTGACCACCCACATGTGACATAATCTTGATGTTGTATTTTTTTATAACTGTCGTCGACACTTCTATAAATCAGAGCATGCCAAACTTATGCTTTGTGTTCATTGTCCATGTTCTGCACCATGCACAGTTTATTAATGTCCAGTATTTCCGCACCAAACTGTGCTGAATCCATGTTTCTGAGCCAAATAGTTTATATTCACTGTCAATGTTTCTGCACCAACAATGTTATATTCATTGTCCATGCTTCTGCACCCTACATTGCGTATTCACTTCCCAATATTTCTTAACCAAACACTGCCTATTCACTTTCCATACAATAATTAAGAGTAAATGTAACATTTAAGAACTTTTGATTTTAATTTGTAACTTAGCCTGCTTAGACAACACCTATTGGCACCTTGCCGTCTTGACAGACAATAGTTTGTTACATAAGGCTTCAAAAAAAAAAAAAGGCATAATAACTACAAACCATGGCGGGGACGACCGAAGCCATCGTCGCTAGCAGAAAGCAGGTAGTACCGTCTATTGTTACACTACTTATTCTGCTATTAATTGCTCTAAAATACTTTGAAGGACCTTCCATCAACTCAACTCCAGGTGGATTTACTAGACATTTATATATTCAGTATATTGCCAATGCTTTCTGATCGAGAAGTCAGCGTTTACATCCGATTGACCGGTATGGAAATGATCCTGCTACCCGGCCATCAGCTTACCGGAAGTTGAAGTGCGAGTGGTCATATCAATTCGGGAACGTTAACCTCTAGTATTTGCCTTCTCTCCGAGAAACTAATGACTCTGTCTCTTCCCCGGTAGTGATTGCCATTATTGAAGCACTTATCGCAGCAGAACATTTTTTTGCACACCTTATGCATGTTGAGAATTAGGTCACTGTGCGTGCGCAAGAGGACATCTGGTCGATGGAGATGTAAGCGAACCGGTCCACGGTAAACGATCATTTTCATGTAGACCTGGACACGAAAACTAGTTCAAATCACAAGAGATCTTCTGCGATCGTTTGCTATGCTTAAAGCATGGCATCTATTGTAGTGCGGGAAAGCCTCCTTTCTTGTCCGAGTCACTTGGTGGGGGAGTATATTATACAAGTGACATGACACAGAGTTAGTTGATGGTGCCTCCTTTTTTCTAATCCAAATATAAACAGTTACCTTTCTTGTACAATTGAAGACTAGGCGGTGTCTTGGTCAGTGGACTCTGCACCATTGTGTGCTGTTCAGTCATAAAATTATGGTCCTCATTCTTAAAATGTCTGAACGGCGCTGAAATAGTCTTATTCTCTGTTACTTTTACTAACGCCATACCATACTAGCAAATCATGATAAAAGTGACTTCTTCTTCTTCTTCTTCTTCTTCTTCTTCTTCTTCTTCTTCTTCTTCTTCTTCTTCTTCTTCTTCTTCTTCTTCTTCTTCTTCTTGTTATTCCTCTCTCCCCCCTCCCACATCTCTGCCTGTAAAAGTACTAGCCCGCAACCAATGGCAACCCCATTGTAGGTCAATTCATTGTTGATTTGATGTTGGCTGATATATTCTATAGTGTGAGATATCTGGTCTTAGACCAACTCTTTTTAGTCGTCTTTCGGGATATGATTAAAACGTATAAAGTACTACTGTTCTTTGCTTCAGTTTTCAAACCCCATTCCGACACGGACAAAAAGTGACTGCAGTATAGTTAACATAAGTAACCGAAGCCTAACCGGGTGTATAGTTAACTCCAACTCTACATCAGCACTACTATATGGATTATGTACATGGATAATGACTAAAACCATTATTAGTCCATTACAAACATTCATTACTTTATGTGTACATAGAATAGGACTAAAATAGTATGTCATAATCACAAACGTAGAGTCCATGCAGAGAACTAAACATATATCAGTGACTCTATGGGTGACGAAAAGAACCTGGCTGTGGATTGGACATACAAAGAGAAAACCTGAGAATACTATGAATAGACAATTCTTTGTCTGGAATTACACACACACACACACACACACTCACACACACACACACACACACACACACACACACAGATATACACACACATACACTCATGCACGCACGCAAGCACGCCCACACACACACATACACACAGACACACACACAATGTCCAGAAGCAGGAATCTGCTGAAGGTCTGTGGTGTGACAGGAAAATCACATTGACTATGCCAGAATGCACGGGGGAATAGGTGACCAATCGTTTCCTCTTTGAGCGGACGACGAAAGGAAGATAGTTTAATTTAGTTTAGTTTAGTTTAGTTTAGTTTAGTGTAGTTTAGTTTAGTTTAGTTTATAAAGAGTAGCCTAACGGAGGGAAGAGTCGAACCCTAGTCCTACCGCAATCGTGAAAATGTCACTATGAATAACCCCCATTCAACTACTCTAAGGGCATTCCTGTGCAGCCGAAATAGAGGAAGACTAAAGAACACTCGGAGAAGAGAATTAGAGACATAACATTCATAAATAATATGGGGCGGACATGGAATGAGCTGCAGGAGATAGCAACACTTAGGACCGCTTGGGGTGAGTTGGCCGAGAGCCTTTACCCTAAAAGGGGATAAAGAGCAATAACGAAAAGACACAGTAAAAATGAATGAGTTCCCATGATACTGAAAAGCACAAACAGAAATGATATTCTGATCCACTGAACCGCACCGAAGTGCACCAAATAATTCAATGAATTGAGTCAAGAACCGATGTCACTGCACTCGGTGCATTCCCATAAGCGCTCAGTCCTCATCTTCAACAGCCAGCGTAGAGTTACAATACTAATGGCGCCTGTTGTATTCTGATTATATGCCCGTCTTGCTTTACCTCTGAGTGACGACTGTCGACTAGATCCTCTGACCACATCTTGCTGCTGCATTCTGTCAAGACCATGATAGTCTATATGTTCTTATGCATTATTCGCATTTTCCCAGAGGGCCTTCACCACATCTGCCTTATCATACATCAAATCACCCTTCAATGATGCAGCACCAGCCAATCTGTCTGCCTGTTCATTTCTAACCACACCAGAGTATCCTGGAGAAAAGATCCAGCGAATGCACACAATCTGCGAGCTCTGAATCGATGCAAGCCATTCTGCACGAAGCAAAGTACAGGAAGTGCCGTTGTAGTGTCAAGTATTCTGACTTCACATATTCTAGGTCCTGACGTATGGGGGTCAAGTCAATTTCCCTTCCTCACCATTTGTCCTTCCCAGACAAATGCAAGAGCATTTGGAAAACGTCCGATACTCATTTGTATGAGGCTAGGCCGACATAAGTACAGCAAATAACGTCGCATGTCCTTCTGCAGGGCATAGCGCTCAACCCCAAGGTTCAAATTCTAGCTATTTCACGTTCAGTAGTTTGCCATTGTATTCTGATCAAGATGTCAACATTTAAGTTCAACTGACCGAACCCACTACCCCGCGGCCAGCGCACCGGAAGTTTAAATGCTAATTGATCGGAAACAGATGGTACTTGTTCTGTTGAGAGAACCCGGGCCACTGTTTTTGGCAGGTAATTCACACGGTATTGAGTGTCATTTAGTGTGTGTGTGTGTGCGTGTGTGTGTGTGTGTGTGTGTGTGTGTGTGTGTGTGTGTGATTGTAAATCATTGCGTGTGTGCGTGTAAAGTAAAGGAAGTAAAGGACCATTTTAACACTTTAAGGCCGTTGATGCTAGACCCAGTTGTTTATAGACCAATCGGCACTGGGTGGCTGATGTGGACAGCATCACCCCCGCCGCATTTACTTTCCGACATGGTTATTGGTACGCAGTTTAGGCTGGGTCGACATGGGAGGTCCGAGACAATTAAAAAAAAAAATTGAACTCTCCCCCCCCCCCCATCCTGGATGCGGATCGAAGTCATGACTACGGAGCCTGCAGGCGTATCTAGCCACTACACCACCTCTGTGTGTGTGTGTATGTGTATGTGAGTGTAATGTTTCACACACTCCAAACATAAACAATAACGTTCAATTATATGTATTGTGTATGAAGGCTCTATAAATTTCATTACAAATGTCAAGTACCTGTTTCACTGTAACCGCATAGGCCGGAGCCATACTTTACACCATTGTCGGCAGCTCTGCTGGTTGCTTGTCTGCGATTAATTGTTTGTCTCGTTCCTACTTTATCTTGCCAACAGACTGATGTAAAATCACGATTTTATAGATCGCACACGTTAGCAGATAAACTCTGGTCATGCTACACTGTTAACGTCCCGAGAGTTGGGCGTAAAATCACGAGTGCTTTGTTTCCATTATTCCATTATACCATTAACCCTACCCCGTTCAATCTCATAAGAGAAGTTATATTAGGGTCCACATTTTACCAATGCCCACGGTATCTGTTATCGGTGTTCACATATAGCGCCGTTTCGCGTCTGTGAAGGCGCCAATGGATCCATCTTACCCTCTAAAAACCCCTTCCTTTTTTGGTTTATCCTGGTAGAAGTTTACCTGTGCTCTTCAGATGTCTCGGAACAACATTTTTACAAAATTGGGAATTGTCAACTTGGTCTTCTATAGACCCTCTTTGTTACGAGAGAAGTCAGTTTTATACCCGCTTACAGTGAACAACATTTTATACAACATTGGGAATTGTCAACCTGGTCTTCTATAGACCCCCTTTGTTACGAGAGAAGTCAGTTTTATACCCGCTTACAGTGAACAACATTTTATACAACATTGGGAATTGTCAACCTGGTCTTCTATAGACCCCCTTTGTCACGAGAGAAGTCAGTTTTATACCCGCTTACAGTGAACATTTTATACAACATTGGGAATTGTCAACCTGGTCTTCTATAGACCCCCTTTGTTACGAGAGAAGTCAGTTTTATACCCGTTTACAGTGATATCGGCCTGCCCACTAGCGATGTCGATAGGAACTGCGCTGGTGATGCCATGGGCACGGTCATACATGGGTTCGTCGCCTGGACTCGTGGCTTGCCAAAGTGAGGGAGAGATTGGCCATGTATTCGTCCTTGCCGTCAGGCCTACAATATGTGATAGCGCTGTCATATGCCAGATCTATGGCGTTAATCCAGATATTCTGATAGACTGATACTGGTGGTATAAACTCCATCTTGTAGCAAACAAGCGTAAGGTTTCTAGTCGTTAGATAGTCTACCCTTCAACGAATGTTTCGGACTCTGTCTTGTTTACTCTTGTGGGAGCGGGTCTACCCTGGTCATGACTTCAGGGTATATACTTCTGTGCTTCCACAACGTGTACACCAGTTTTAAAACGTGTGTTTCTGCAATTGTCCTACACATTCGCCTTTATGTGTGCTTACTCGATAGCCACCCTACCTACATTGTATTCAGTGCATACTGGTTCGGTTACTTCTTACGACACCTTAAATTTGACCATCGAAACGCCAGCTTTTTTCCCACGACCGTTTAACCTCTGTGACGGCATGACTATTCGTGTTTCGCTAATCAACGTTTAATACCCTAACCGCCATGTTGCCTTCTTGCCCATAACTAAGGTAGCCGAATTTCTGCCGCGCCCAGGGGAAGCCATCCCTTTCCCCTTCGGCTGTTACCATTGTGCTAGTGGGCTGGGTCCTTCTTTCCTTTAGCCCTTCTTGTGTCTGTCGAGCGGTCTCAAACTAACGTCAACGACTGCTGTCACGATATGACTACGGTGGCGGGACCTCAGATATTTATGTCTGTATATTTTATATTTTATTGTGATTGCAGACAATCAGCAGGATCTGTAACGATTATTAGATGCGGTTGTTGCACACAGTGAACAACTGGGGTTAGAATTAAATTGTAAAAAGACACAGATTATGGTTGTCACTAGGAAGAACGAAATACCCCAATGTAATATACAAGTAAATGGGAATATTCATCAACAAGTGAATCCGTACTATTATCACGGAACAGTCATAACATCTGATGGGAGATGCCTTGAAGAGATTAGAACAAGAATCGCTATGGCTAAAGTAGCCTTTAGCAAGATGAAAAACATTCTGACCAATAAAAAGATGTCAATTGAAACGAGAAAAAGAGTGTTGAGGTGCTACATAGAGCCTGTTCTTTTGTATGGATGTGAAACTTGGACAATGAGCAGTCAAGCTGAAAAACATATGATGGCTGCAGAAATGTGGTTTCTGAGGAGAATGCAACCAATACCATTGACAGACAGAAAAACTAATGACCAAGTACTACAGGATACAAATGAAAATCGTAAATTGATTACAGAAATTAGACGTAGACAGTCAAAATATTTTGGACATGTTATGAGAAGAAATGGATTGGAGAACTTAGTGACAACTGGCAAGATCGAATGGAACAGACCAAGAGGAAGACCGAGAAGTAAATATCTGAATGGCTTAGCCACATGGCATGGTCGAGACAGGAACACTGAGCTGATCCACGACTCTGGTGATCGAGTGAAATGGCGAGTTATGGTCGCCCACGCTTTCAGGCATGGCACATGATTGATTGATTGATATTTTATATTCTTATATGGGAACTGATTAAGCCATGATTCTCTTTTGTATGCATACTGAAAGTTACTAGACTTTCGTAATAGCTATAAATAAAGATGGTCCAATTGCAGATACTGCCTTAAGGTGTGAATTGTTAGGTTGCGGTATAATGAGGTGGGGTGGCTAACTTCTTACTTCACCGACTTTCCTGCCTATAAATTTCCATAATTATTTGGTAGCCTTTTTTATGCGGCTGTTAACCCCAAGGCCAAACTAGTGGGGAAAAGCAATCCTGCTATGCTGAGACTTCACCCCCGAACGTTGGTTTAGCCAGCAAATGCACTAACCACTGAACCTCTGCGGCAAATAATCTATATAAAACAATGTTAGATACATGTCCTTTAGGTGACGTCTTAATCAACCTCAGCATTTTTTGAATGCATGTGATTTTCTAGGGAATTGCTTTCTTAACGAACGACCCTCAGTCCATTGTGAACATCAAAGGAAGGCGGTTTGCTTACAAATCTCCTGCAGCTGACTTCCAATCCGATATATCTGCACTAGTTATTTTGTTTCGCTGGCTTTGAACCCAAGCGTAGCCCACACGCATGCTACTACTCCCTGTGCACCAGAGTGATTTTGAGTGTGGATTAGCTGTCCCTATAACCAGCGTCGGTTGCCAACAGGCGAACCCACTTTTTCTTCTGAGGTACTTGTAATGTACGTCTCCTAGTTAATGACGAGAAGACAACTTATTAGTCCAACTGACCGCAGTTGGGATTTAAACCGCTACCTCGGCATGAGCAAACCAGAAGTTTAAGAGCCAGTGCTCCTATCAATTCGGCCATGCTGACTTTCTGTCTGGACTGTAATACCGCGCTCATTAGCCCTTAGTCACAGAAGTCGACATCTGTACTATACACTAAACAATCGTCCCCTATGATGACACAAGAAGCCGACACCTGTACTAAACACTATAAAAGCGCCCCCTGCGATGACACAAGAAGCCTACATTTGTACTATACACCATAAAAACCGCCCCCCCCCCTTTGCTACCACAAGAAGCCGCCATCTGTATTATACACTTTAAAAGCGCCCCCTGTGATGCCACAAGAAGCCGATATCTGTATTATACACTTTAAAAGCGCCCCCTGTGATGCCACAAGAAGCCGACATCTGCATTACACACTTTAAAAGCGCCCCCCGTGATGCCACAAGAAGCCGACATATGTACTATACACTATAAAAGCATCTCACGTGATGTCACAAGAAGCTGACATCTGTACTATACACTATAAAAGCGTCCCCTGTAATGTCACAAGAAGCCGATATCTGTACTATACACTATAAACGCATCCCCTGTGATGCCACAAGGAGGTGACATCTGTACTATCCACTATAAAAGCGCCCCCCTGTGATGCCACAAGAAGCCGACATACGTACTATACACTATAAATGCGTCCCCTGTGATGCCACAAGAAGCCGATGTCTGTACTATACACTATAAACGCATCCCCTGTGATGCCACAAGGAGCTGACATCTGTACTATCCACTATAAAAGCGCCCCCCTGTGATGCCACAAGAATCCGACAACTGTACTATACACTATAAAAGCGTCCCCTTTGATGCCACAAGAATCAAAGGCTGGTGTCGCCACAGTGAAAGAACACCGCAGCGAGGCAGTGCCAGTACCGGCCTGGCCTTCACGGCACAACGCTGCCGTAGGTTTGTCCAGCGCTGCCTGTCCTCCCACCTCCCTCTCCTGGCCGAGCGCGCGACAAGTCCACATTGACAAACGACCACAGCATCACCATGCAACTTGAGTGCTTTCAACAGTATTGGAAAATCTGTGGCTACACCGACTAGTTGTTCAAACCGTCTTTGGAACTACCGGAGATTAACATTCGCTTGGAGAAATCTGATCGTGACTGCACGTGGCTAAAAATAAATTATCGAGGTGAGTACCTCTAGTTTACACATATTCATGTATCAATGTGCTAAATAATAAACTGGCTATCACCTCGGAGTTTAAAGCTTAACGTTTCTGCGTGTCATTTCAAAGCGAAATTTCGGTTTCTTTACATTCTAAAATGTAACAAGTAAAGTTAACGACCCTTTGCCACTCCTTAGGGTGTTTTTGAAAACTCTCCTGTTCTAAAATGCAGTCATGATAACACTACCTTTCTTATTTTTAAACTGTTGAACGAGGGGGCGGCGCGGGTGTGGGAATGTCCCGAGTGCAGTGATGTCGGTTCTTAGCTCAACTCAACTCAACTCAACATATTTTTAAACTGTGTGTCATTTTTAAGTTTTAACTCTCAAAGTTCATAAGCATTTACCTATGTATGGTGACGGGTTAACTGATGAAGTTTCATGGGCTGATTAATCGTTTTAAGCGACTTTCCCTATCTACCATGAGCTTATATGTAGGCGAAATGTTCTCATGCCAATACAATACAACATATCTGCTGCCATATTAGTAACTTTTAAATCATAACTGTGCCACGCCGCATTTTACGTCTTTCATTTTTTTTTTTTTTTTTTGTGTGGTCCATACCTACTGTTTGCATGGTACATAATTTGGTAATCCTTTTCTTTAAATGTTTTTTTTTCTGTAAATATATTTCACAGTTCCAGATTATTTCATTTGTTCTGTTTATCTTATGCAAGTTTAAACTGGAAATATATAGAAACTATGACGACAATAAAACGTAACAACAAGAGATTCATGACCGGTTTCGTCTGTAAAAACTAATCTGCAGTTTTGTAACTGTTTCTGCCCCAGACAATTGTTGCTTTAACTCCCTCTTCTCTCTCTCTCTCTCTCTCTCTCTCTCTCTCTCTCTCTCTCTCTCTCTCTCTCTCTCTCTCTCTCTCTCTCTCTCTCTTTCTCTGCCCCTCTCTTTGTTTCTGTTTTTTTTTTCTCTCAGACTTGCTCTCTTTCTTTCTCTATATAGATTTTCTTCTCTCCTCTCTCTTTTCCTCTCTCGCCTTTCGCTTGTTCTTTCTCTCTTTATCTCTCTCTTTCTCTCTATCCTTTACTCTCTCTCTCTCTCTCTCTCTCTCTCTCTCTCTCTCTCTCTCTCTCTCTTATTTCTCTTTCTCTCGTTCCCTCTATGTCTGGAGAGTTTCTACTTTAAAGTAATAAACGCTGCAACAGTTGTCTAATATGACAACTGGCTAGGACTGGCTGAGATCACTCTTAAATACGAGGTGTTTTGCTCAAGATTTTTCTATCTAAATTTTAATTTACTGTTACAGATTACATTTTATACATTCCTTCTCTTCCAAAGATATTGGTTTAATATATTGGCTATTTACAACTATAAACAGGACAAAAACGAACCAAAACTGTACTATTACTTAGACTATTCTAAGTGTTGTAGAAAATGAAATATGTGTTTGAATACTTGCAAGTTATTCGAAATTGTCACGCGAAATATAGAACAATCAACTGCAAGCAGCTCATCTATTTAATGATGATCGTTTATTTATTTGTGCGGCATTTCTGAATGGTACGTAAATATGCAAAACGAACCGAGAAAAAAACTCATTATTTACACCGACCTAAATGTATTTACTGTCCACAAATCAGAATGTCAAAACTGAGATATGAATTGTGATGAAGATTCGAAGTTACTAAATTGTAGTGGATGCTGACTGTTGCTGTGAAGTCTGGCTTGTGTAGTAGATCTGGGCAGTGTAAATATACACACAACATATCTTGGGTTTATCGTACAGCGACAAGTTAAGTGGATTGGAAAAAAGACGTCAGACAATCCTTGAAGTTATACTTCAACACGGGAAAATGATAATTGTTGCACGGAAAGAAATACTGTCGTGGTTTGGTTATCATAATCACCACCATCATCATTATTAACATCATCGTCGCCACTATCCTCGTCATAATTATCATCATCATTATCATAAATGTGACCATCATCATTATCATCATCATCATTACCACCACCACCATCATGATCACCAACACCGTCATAATCATCATCACCACCAATACCATCACTATCATTATAATCATCATCATCATCATATCATCAACATCACGACCATCATCATCATTATTGTTATCGCTATCATCAACATCCTCATTATCACCATTACCTCCATCGCCATCATCATTATCACCACCACCACCACCACCACCACCATCATACTATAACATGTGTGAGAAAGTCCCATGTGTAGTGATGTGGATTGTTAAATTCTCAATTATATAAGGTGTTATCTTTTCCAATCTACGCAGTATTATGCACCTCTATATTACCCCCTTCCCTTTCCCTTCCTTCCTTTCTCTTTCTCTCTCTCTAACTCTCTCTCTCTAACTCTCTCTCTCTCTCTCTCTCTCTCTCTCTCTCTCTCTCTCTCTCTCTCTCTCTCTCTCTGGCTACCAGAGCTTCATGAGTAATAAATAATCAGGTATTGATACCCAATCGTAGACAAGAAAGGCTTAAAGTGAAAATAAGAAAGACAGCACTATATACAAGAAGAAACATTGAATTCTAAAGACACATGGGGATTGGAACCTGCGACTTGTTTGTTCATCGACCGAGTATACAAAGAGCGACATGGGTCGATGTCATTTCTAAATGCAGAAAGTAAGGCATGCGGGAAGCCCCTGAGAAGCCTACCCACGTTCTTGGAGATGTCTGTCCCAGAAGCCGTGCTGCATAATTATTGGAAGTCTGTCTCCAGAAATATGTCACCGATTTTTCAAGGGAAGAATCGATTAGTTCATTCTGTATCAAACAGAGAAGAAGAGATAGTGGTGGACCGACACGACATGGACACTGGGCATTCAGAGAACGTTGGCGTGGACATGTACGCAGTAGGAGAGCTGGCAACTGATAGACAAACTGTTTGGTCGGACGTGATGAGAACGCCGTTCTGCAATAGAACTGCTTTTTGTACCATCCTAGTCACCGTGTGTTCATCAGTGACTCCCGACTAAACACAGTATTGTCCGGTTGTCTTTATTCTTTCGGTCCCAGACTGTTGCTACCTGCTCCAATTCTATCCTAGTTGTTGCTTTATATGTTTAATTCCAATGTGGAGTAGCAGTAGCAACATTATAGTTGTTACTTTATACGTTTCTACACAATGAGCCATAGAAGTCGCGGTATTTTACTTGTTACTTTGTATGTTTCTGTACAATTTGCTAGAAGTAGCGGTATTACAGTTACTACTTTATGTGTTGCTATCTAGTGTGCAAGGAATCGTGGTTTCATTGTTGCTACTTCATATGTTTCTATACAATTTTCTAGAAGTAGCGGTATTACAGTTATTACTTTGTATGTTTATATCTAGCATGTAAGGAGTCGTGATTTCATCGGTTTTACAGTTGTTACTTTGCATGTTTCGTCAGTGTGCTAGGAATTGCGGTATTTCAGATGTTACTTTGTGTTTCTCTTCAATGTGCTTACCCCGAAAGTGGTCTGGGTCCCATCAAAGTAGTCGCAAGATAATGTTTTCCGAACAGATGGCCTTGGGAAAAGGGGGAAGAGGGTCGTCTTCGCTTTGAAAATGGGTACCTCAATAATTTCTGGGAATTTTCTGACAAGGAATGTGGCGAATAAGGAAAGTATCAATCCAACTCCATAATGCTATGTCTAGAATGTGTGAGAGCCTGGCACGTCACGCTTCAACTGCAGGATCTGTCATGGAGCTATTTATACTGTTATTCTAACTATTACTTTGACTCCTACACTTATTACTTTAGCACTTGGTGTGTTGAAGCTTGGGCAATGGTCAAACCAACAAAGGCAACAGTGACATGGTTCTCTTTAAATAACCATATTGTCAACACTCCAACGCCAAGTGTAAATCTGGGTTCAGAGACGGTGGAAAGAACGCAGACAATGAATTACCTGAGGATACGATTTGATCGAAGCTTAACTTATACAGAGCACACAGTCCAGGTGATAATAAAGGCCAAGCGGGGTTTGGCTGTGGTGCAGGTAATGTTGGCGGCAAACTGTGAGCAGCGCCATCTATGTCTTCTTTACGAGGGGCTGGTCCTTTCTGTTCTGGAGTATGCGATGGCGATCCTGACTCTCAGCCATAAGCAGATAGAAAGGAATGAAAGGATACAGAATGAGGCCATGCGCATCATTCTTGGATGTACAAGAGATACAGCATGCAGGGCGACACGCTACCTTCTTGATTTTTCAACCATGAGGGACAGAATACAAATTTTCCAAGCGCGTGCCTATCTCAGAGTTAACGCAAACACAAAACACCCACTGCATAGTGAGATTAAGAAGGCAAAGTGCAGCAGATAAAAAAGAGGAAAGTCGTGGATGGGTCAAGCCGAAGACATTCTTCAGCAGGTGTGTTCATTTGAGGACTTAGAACCTGGCGAGGAGTGGGTAAAAGTGCCAACAGAGTTCTGTACATCCTTTTCAGTGTGCATCCAACTAGACAGGAAATGCAGACAAGAAAATCCAGCTGCTGTGGTGGCGGAAGTACAGGCTCTGATCTTCGAGAAATCTTTAGAAGATGATGCTGTAATTTACACGGATGAGTCGGTCGTCCGAGGAGTGAGAAGTTCATGGGCCTTTACGGTTCAGGTCGGAGGGAAAACTGTGAAGGAAGGTCTGGCGCTTTTGCTTTGACCACATGTAGCGTGACTATGGAAGTCATGGCAGTAAGTAAAGCAATAACATGACTTGAGACACAGGCATTCAATCGGGCTTATGTCCTTAGTGACTCAATGAGTATGCTTTGGAGGACAAGGATGAGGTGGGTCCGAAGGGAGTGGTTGCTGCCTCTGGAACGGTCTCGGCTGGCAAAGATTAGTTTCAACTTCGTGCCAGGGCATAGAGGCGTACCAGGGAATGAGTAGGCTGACAGGCTTGCAGGTAGGGTTACTGTGGAAGGCGGACGAGCCATGGACCAGGCAGACATTCTGTATGCTCTACGAGAAGTAAGTCTTTTACTAGAAATAAGCGATGACTGGGAATCTACAACCATGGTCAGGCTGCGAGAACAGCAAGTTAAATGAGGCGTGGCCAAACAAGAACACTACGCAGGAAGCCAAAGAAGAGTAATAAACCAACACAGAACTGGTATCGTTAGACGCTACAAGCTGCGGGATTTGCTGAGGTTATACGAGTACTTATGGACAGAATGGTTCGATGTGCAATGAGGATGATCTGTCGACTAACTAACTAACTAACTAACTAACTAACTAACTAACTAACTAACTAACTAACTAACTAACTAACTTATTACTTTATTTCACGTCTGTCCCATTGATCGAACACTTTTAGTCTCATGAAATTCATATGATCGGTTCTTCCAAGTGTGTCCTAAATACCGCGCCATGTATTGTCTCACTGTTTATATTTGGTTAGTGCATAGTAAATAAATCTGGGAACCGTAGTTTTTTTTTTTTTTTTTCATCGGATAATTTCATGAAAAGAAAATTGAAAATAGTTTTTGCAGAACCGTCTGGGACCATGAGAGGTAACAATTGCATGCGGTATGAAGTGCCAGTCAGCTGTCAATGAGTTTCATTATTTTCCAGTTTGTCTTTGAACTGTCATATTGAGCCTTTATGCTGACAGTGGCATTATGGTAGTACACATGTTCGATGCAATTGACCTTCACTAAGGAAGAGAAAGTCGGAAACAAGTTCGATGCTCTTGTCGTTCGCTAAGGGAGAGAAAGTCGGATAATGGCATGATGATCTTGTCGTTCGCTAAGGGAGGGAAAGTCGGATAATGGCATGATGATCTTGTCGTTCGCTAAGGGAGGGAAAGTCGGACAAGGGTTCTAAGTTTTTATTGTTCGATAAGGGAGGGGGAGCTGTCGGTTCGATAAGGGTTCGATACTCTTGTCGTTCGCTAAGGGAGGGAAAGTCGGACAATGTTTCGAAACCATATGTTGTCGTTCACTGAAAGAGGAGAAGTCGGACAAAAGTCTGATGTTCTTTTCGTTCGCTAAGGGAGGGACACTCTTACACGAGGTTCTATACCAGTTCTCGTCGTTCGTTAAGAGATGGAACGACTGACCATCGATTTTTGTGTACACACAGGCGTACAGACATGTGATAGTCACTTCACATACCCACTGCAGTTCCTGCCATGTGGATGTTTGTTTTTTTCCTTCTTTGAATCCCACTGTCTCGTTCTTGAAAGCCACACTGAGCCTCGGATGCTGGCATTGCGTCTTCTTATGTCAAAGAAAATGTCCGATTTAAAAACGAACATTAAAAAACACAATGTGCTACCTTATGTCAATCATAAGCAATGACGTCAAAACGATCTGCCTGGTCAGGTATATGCCCAGACAGTTGTGTACAGAGCAAACAAGAACGTTGTCGTTATTACTTCGTTAGACGAAACAGTATGGTTGTTTGTTGGCCTGATTATTTTGTTCCGTCAATGTCTGTGTGCATGTCTTTGTTGTAGGTTTAGGACAGAGATGCACATTAGTGTAGAATTGTGTTCCGTTACTCACAGTTGACTTTATCTTTGTAGGCTTCAAATGCTCACATTTCCCTTAATGAGCTGTCCTTGTCCTTGTCTTTCGTGGCTTTTCTATTCCTCCTTAGCATGGTAATTCTTTAATATGTTCCTTTTGCATAGCTCTGTTTTCTCTTGTATCCGTCATCATTATCATCGTCAATTCCTTCTACTCCTCCTATTCCTACTCCTCCTCTTCTTACTCCTCCTACTTCTTTTTCTGCTTCTTCTTTTCCTTCTTCTTCTTCTTCTTCTTCTTCTTCTTCTTCTTCTTCTTCTTCTTCTTCTTCTTCTTCTTCTTCTTCTTCTTCTTCTTCTTCTTCTTCTTCATTATTATTATTATTATTATTATTATTATTATTATTATTATTATTATTATTATTATTATTATTATTATTATTATTATCCCTCTTCTTCCTTTTCTTTTTTCTTCTTCCATTTTTTTTTCTTTATTTAGTAATGTACTGCTTTATTTTTCTTCATATAGTCTAACATTGAAACATGCTTTCTTTCGTGTTATTACTAACATGTAACTGATGCATGATAACTACAAGTACCACAATAGTATTGGACTATTCCAATAACAAATGCAATACACACATGGCATACAGAACACATCGTGTGCTACACATTCAATTAAGTAATAATCACAAAGTGTGCTTTATAACAAACTCAGACGTACGTACTAGACTTGTACAGACAGAAACATTGCGTAAGACACCCAAACACATGCAGTGCTGTCGTGGGGGGGGGGGGGGGGGGGAGAGAGCCGTGATACTGCAGTGGCTAGCATATTTGCCTGCCAGCCCAATGGGCATGGGTTCGAATTCGTATTGAAGCGGATTTATAAAATTGACCTTAACTCATGGGTTCAACCAGCCTAAATGGATACCAGGAAATGACATGTGAAGTAAAGGTCTATAACACATGTGGCTATACAAATGGCCAACACACGCGACCGTGTTTATCTAGCTTGGGCTTAGATATGTGTATCGAAAAAACCTCGGCAAATCTCAGCATCTGTCTGGTTTGTCTGAGTACATTACACGAAAATCGTCGACTTTTGTCTGCCACCTGCTTGGAGCCCAGCATATAGCGTGCGAGGGGCGGTGCCGGATGTTTTCTATGGCTTAGTTTGATGGAAGTTCTAGAATACTATTGGGCTTCTTTTTCTGCCAACTTGGAGAGGTGGTTTGCTGCAGTGGTCGCAGCTGTCTCTCCCTTCTGCCTGTGTATGTGGACCATTACCTAGTCTCCTTGGCGAAGTGGTCAAACCGTCTGCCCCGAGCTCCGAAGGTTCTGGGTTCGATTCCGGGCTGTCTTTTGGTTCATGAGTGCATTTTTCTCGGAGTTCGTGCTTTGTGCTATGCTTTCAGCAAGCCGCCCTGGAAAACCCGGTGCACTGAAGTCACCCTTCTGGACTTTTAATACTTATTTGATGATCTGCATTGGAACAGATTTATTTGGTGTACGGAAGCCCTGGTTCTTTCATGGATGGTTATGGTATCAAGGTAGTGCCGTATGAGACTAGAACAGCGGCTTATATCGTTCAACTGTAGATTTTAAAGTGGCCGAAAGGATCAGAGCGCTCGGTCTAGAACTTTCAGTGTGCTGATGGTGTAGTACTATTGAACATATAAGTGCCTAGACAATTGTGTGTGTTACATATATATATCTTATATATAAATTAGGATGTGCGTCCGTATTTATGTATCTATCTATGTATGTCCTTTATTCGTTCGCGAACGGCCCATCCGATTGAGATGAAATTTTCTACACGCCTTCCTTTCATTCCAGAGCTGTCAACTGTGATATTTTGTTAGTGTGAAATCGCCTGCTTACTCAGTATTATTTCATTTTTCATTTTTCATCATAATTTCATATATCTCAGGGGACCTAACTCTGTAAAAGTTATTTCAAGGGGCATAACTTTTCTGTATAACTTATAGTCATATTGTGGCATTGTTTTCAAAGATTTATAAACTCTTTGTCCATAGTTATGTACCGGCATATGAGTTATAATAAATAATGATACAATCTGTAAGGCATTTTCAAAGTTTTCATAAAAATGATGCACAATGCATAACATTGTAACTCATCTTTTTTTGCTTAAGAAGTTACTGTAGTCATGCAGGTGATTAGAAAGAGTTTTCATTAAAAATAATGGATGGTGTGTGGTAGAACGTTCTTTTAAGTTACATTTTTTTTGTTGTATGAATTTAATGAAGCCGGACAGGGTCAGGCAGACAGATAGACAGACAGACAGACAGATAGACAGTCGGGAACAGGAACTTATATGACTACTTATATAAATTAAATGAGATGCTTCACACCAGGAGCTGGGCGATGTCGGGCCGGGTCAGACAGACAGACAGACAGATAGTTGGTAACGGGAACGGGAACTTATATGACTACTTATATGAATTAAATGAGATGCTTCCCACCAGGGTCTGGGCGAAGCCGGGCAGGGTCAGCTAGTATATATATAAATACGAATTACGTTAGAGATGCATTGGCGTGCCAAACAGACAAGAATAAATGCATACATGTATCAATGTGTGCGTGTGTATGCAAATGCAGACAAATAAATGTACATACATAAACATACAAGTATACATATAATACTGTTGGAATATATGCAAGCAAACAACGATTAATGTATATGTACAGTAATGACAATAATTTGCCATTAATTTGCCATTTTCTGTTATGGGTCTATGTTGTGATAGGGCTATCTCATTGTATAGGCCTGAATGCACAGAGGTATAGGTGGCCAAATGATCCGTCACTTAGCAGGCGATGAGGCCAGACCCTCGCCCGACTGTGCCTTTAGCATTATCTGTGCAGTTTCTTATAAGATTTTGCATGACGTCACAATCAACCCCAGAATGTTTTAGCTGCTTGTGGTTGTGTAGTTCAGTAGTGTGCTATTACTTTCTGAACTGCCGACGCGCACGCTATTGTTGACAAAAATTGCAAGTCGATTGCAGGTGATTTTGAATTCCGTATGCGCGATTGTGCGCGTTCGCTACCATTTAATCACAGACCCGGGCATATACATATGCAAAAGTAAACTTGTTCTGCAAAATGCATATGACTGAAGTGAAATCACGGTGACGACGAGAGTGTGTGAGGCAGACAGAGAGAGAGAGAGAGAGGAAGAGACACAGGCAGATTGACAGATAAACTGGGAAATATAGAGGGAGAGACGCAGAGGGGGAGGAGGGGGAGACTGGGAAAGAAACAGAGAGAGGGGGGATGTACAGTGCTACGAGCAAATCACCACAATGACATCTTTATTTGGAAACGTAAGTAGAAAGAAAGAATGACAAACAAGCAGACAGACAGATTTACAAACTATTGTAACACTGCGAATACAGAGAGGACTAACAAGTCTGCTGGGTTATTATAAATCAGGCTCTATTTGTTTATAGTGGCGAATACAAGGTCTTGGTTCCATTCAATCATGATGTCGACCTCTCTTTTCTCTAGGTGGTTTCTCACTGCCCCAACTACAAGCTACGTCACGACTTGAGCATCCTTCTAGCTGTTCTATATTGATGCTCAAGCGTGCTGTAGACTTGCACACCTAGCTGATACTAATAATACCCTCATTCTGCTACACCTCCCTATGTTTTACAAAGACTTTTCTTCTTCCAAAAGTCTTTATTCCTAACCCCTTTTATCCTACATCTTTTCTCCTTACTTCCTATAATTTCTCCAAGCCGCCCCAAACTAACTCTATTTTAGGCAAATATTCTATTTTGTACTCTTCCCCCTGTCATATAGTAAACCACTATGAACTTCTTCTTCGTTTCTGACTCTTCAAACATAACACATATTATTTACATATCCTCAATAACATTTAAATCTCAACTTTATACAATACATCATAACACATATGGTTACCTGTTTAAAATAAACACTCCTTCTTCTCTACATAAGCAATCCGCTTAAAATTTCAAACGCTGTACTCTTCTGATACCAACTCCCTATTGTCATCACCAACATTACTTACTAATTCTCTACTTTCAATCAACCTGAGAACACTCGCACATGATAGAAAGACAAGGAATCGGTGCGCACCGGAGATTCAAAGAAGTAGAACTCTTTCCAAAAAAAACCCACACTTAGCTAAATCACACACACCTTTACTCCCCTTTGTCATTTGAGACTTTATGTAATAAAGTCTAAAACAATTATCTCTTCTACAGTACCACTTATTATGGTAACAGTTTACGCTGCTATCTACAGCATCTAACACCAACCATCAAAAATTCACTCCCCAAATGTCTATATATTACAGACCTCTTTCCCCATCACCTCACATAACTAATCTGCACCTATACCTCACTCAGAATTCCCTTTTAATCTTGCCGAAAACTTCAGCAACCCACTAATGTCCATTTATTATGGGCATATCTACTAAAACTTCTACTTATGCTGTTATCAACAGCAACAATATACTACCCCTGAACTCATGTCTGTGACTGCTTGCAATCAACATTATTCTATTTACAGTCCATATATCACGGACCTTCAAAAACCCCATGTCATTTTGTCTCCACAGTGACAATGTTCATTTCTCATTAACACACTTACAACCCTTTACTATTGTACTGCTATCCACAGTATCTAATCATTCTTCGGAGTCAAACATGGATTCAATTCATGTTTTGCTAATTGCCTGGCGTAGCACGTTACCCACTTCTTCTTCTATAAGCCAGCAATCTCGTGTCTCTTATGAAAGTACACCATGGCTCTTCTGACCCCATGGAAACTATGTTCTAAACTTTCCCCTCATTTACCCCACTGCTATATACGTTATTCACATTAATCTTTTCTTCCCCAATATGGCGTCCAATCCATATATATTCAATCGATGCTGACTTAATGTAGCTCTTATTTTTTTTTAACTTCCCCATAACCATTTTATTTGTGTAGTAACCCCGTCACTTAAGTATGGCCTATGTTTCCACAACTTAACCTCCCAACGCTGATTATCACAGCAATCTTGCTAGCAGAATATACTCATTAGCTTGTTATTCACAAAGAGAATGTGTCTCTCTTCTAGTCCACAGTAGTTTATTACTATTTTCTGAACGAAGGGTCCTAAATAAAGCCCCATGTATTGTCTTTATTCTAGACAAAACCATGTAAATTAAACATAACTTAATTAATTTCTAACATATATATAACATACAAGACAATTCACGTAAATTATGAGTGAAGCGAAATAAAATCACAACAGGATATCATACCCCCCCCCCCCCCAAGTTTTTATACATCATTTATGTTTCCCCTCATATCAATTAAAGGTATGAACTCATTCAAAGAAAAACATATATTAAAATAATACAACATACATCCTAATCTATTGTTAGTCTCTTTTATGGACTAACAATAACTAACTTATTTATCTATTTAAGAAAACTCAAGAAGTCAAATCATAAAATCAATTGGCAACTACAAACCCAAGTCAATAAAAAAAATACTATAACATACCATATATGATGCATTGAAATCTCAAATTCAATAAAAACAACTGACTTTTCGCTAAAGAGAAAGTTATCCCCATCCTTTATCAAAACAATAATTCACACAGAATTAACTACTTAACGTAACCCAGCAAGATTGGTCTCTTCTACGAACCAATGTAATACATACCTATTCATTACAACGGCCACTCTTCTAACTGTAATAAAAACGCTCAATGCTAGGCCAATTAACCTGCATTAATCCCAAAAAAATATATCTGTGACCTACAGATCAATTCCTAACTTAGAACAATATCTGGAATATCACCCTAACCAACCGCTGTAAACTGCAGCTCAAATCACTTCACCTACTACTATTGTGGCGGCTATCCCAGCACACTACAACTCATTTCTCTACTAAAGGAACCGGTACCTCGACACACTAATTGTTTCCCTTGGATTTGTTCCAAGTATTACTACAACTACTTAATCATTATTACCGTTAACTACGGTATCTCCACCCTCCTACGTCCAACAAAACTTTGTCTATTTACTATAGACCTCTCACCAATACATCTATCTACTGTACCAACAATTAATTCTACTTTTAAGTTTCTCGTCTATCCGACGCAAGTAATATTTCATTCTCCTGCATCAGTACTTTCTTAACATCTCACCACAACTACTCTAAGCTATCCTCAAGTCTCTCCTAGCGTTCTTGTACCGCGATGATACTAGTCACACTTATCGGAACATGTTCTCCAACATTCATTTAACTAATCTTGTTTACCTCACCATCTTTCACTCCTCTTCCTATTTATCGGGATCCTTACAGAACAGCAACCCACACCACTTATAACTGACAACGGACCTCACTTTCCTCATTTCTCAGTATCAGGCATTCATACTTCAACATGTCCCTGTCAACAATACTAAACATATTTTATGAAACGTCATTCAGAATGTTAACTCTCTTTCTGTCAACCTGTCATACAACTTCCATAAATTCCGTCCAAGATCACACATTCCAAACAAAAGACATCACACCTTTCTAATCACCTACTTTAACAATTTAGCACAAGCAAAACAGAGACAACGACTATAACCAAAGAAGAACAAACAACAACAATTCAGCTAAACGAACATTTCTCGAAACAAGTAAAGAGTCTCAAGTGCCTAGGAAGTATAATATCATCAAATGGCAAACCAGAAGATGATATTGACAACAGTTGTAATAAGGCTATTCAACTCTCTGAACAATTGGACAACCATGTATCAACAACTACCAAGCCTAAGTGTGCCGATCACTTCCACCCACATTGACACTTGACGACGTTTCAAAACCTCACTCCTGCTTCACTCAGCGCGACGAACACCTGTTTGTCTACACTTATACTCACGCACGGACTAAACGCCTCGTACATGCATGCTGTACTTATCACTTGCCATCATCCTATCCATTCTCGACGCACATATGTTTGACTTATTTCTACTTTTCTCACTAACCTCGTAACTATCATTCTATACTTCTCCACACAACAAGTTTCTCAGATTTAATCACCACTTCTTTCTTCGCAAGCATGACGTAATTACTTTATCCCCCTCACCAAGAACTCGTATTCTTCAAGCATCAACTTCTACAGTCTTTTACTCTTAATATTCTCGCGTTCAACCGGCTATTTTACACATGATACTCAATTTCTCCTCAATCTATATCTCCTCATCAGACACTCTCGGTTCAGCTGTCAACAATACTATACTTACTTCCCAAACTACCAAGCGAAACTATCTCAGACATCACGTCATAGCTCTGAGTCGAACCATTTCTAGTACGAACATTCATACTTAGTTTATCTCTCTCTCTACTAATTCTGTGCTGAATCTACTCTACTTTAATCACACCAGTTATACATCACTCAACGTGATTGACTCTCTGTATCTATCCATTCCGGACAAAGGACTATTTTAATTTCTACCTTGTTTACTCTCCCTACACCGCAACCAAATACCAGATATTCTGTATAACGTATCCACGTAGAATATCAGTTGTCGTAACTCTCTATCCTCAACAACCCTATTGCCTACCTTGTATCATGTGATGCTAGACCAAAAAAATTCATCTGCCTATTTTAGACAGTCCATATGTATTTGCTCAAACCGCAATTCCTCTCATAAGCCAAAACAATGCCATATGTCCTTCGTCACCCAAAGAATTTTAACAGCCATAAATCGCATCCAAGCCAAATATTTCATTGTCTCTTAATACATTAGTACGCCTTTTTTCAATTATGTCATCTTCACTATCCGTTGTTATCCTGTTGTTAAAGTACTCAGGTCTTAAGGTCATATATTCTTCTAATTTTCTTAAGTGATTTTCTGTCGTCGAGTAAATTTCCGCTATCTGTTTATTACTATTCTTCTTCTTAAATGCTTTCTTTCTATTTCCTTTATTTGCGTCGGTCTGCTCACTGTTTCCTGTATACCTTACGTAACGTTTACATTTCCCCATCTCGTCTTCAGATGACACACTGATAATAGTTCCCTCATCAGATTCATAGTAGTAGTTTACTGCAGACACGTCGATCCTATTCCCATAGTCGGCTTTAGAACGTCTGACTTTCTTTTTACTTTTATTCCTCATGCTCCGGTTCTGTACAACTCCCATATCTTTATCTGAAATATTCTCTCTATAGCCTGAACTCTCACACTTAATATTTCTACTCCATTTAGGGATTAAGTTTATACCTGAGGAACTTGACATCTCAGTTGTACCTTTATTTACCATCAGACTGTTTATATTTCTTTCTTCAATACTTTTCCTCTTTGGTTTCTTTTCGTCTTTGGTTCTCGTCTGTTTATCTTTCTTAATTTCAACCGTGTCTCTCTTAGTCAAGTGAGTTGGTTTTAACTGAGTCTCTACTAACTCGGTTTGACTTCTCTTTGTTATCTTGCTGGCTGGTTGTACCTGGACTTTTTCCTCTATTGTATCAATCTGTGTTTGTGTGTTCCGTTCTACCACTTCAATCATTTGTGTTTGAGTCTCTTGGTCTATTTTCTTCTTTTCTTGTCTAAGAGTCAGATTCGCAACCAGTTTAGTAGTTGAATTCTTACTTACGTTTCCTACTCTGTTCTTTGACCCTGACCTCAAATACTGTTTCCGTCTTTGTTCAAACTAGTCGTCACGTTTTTTCCTAGCAGTCTTGCTATGGGATGGCCACTTCCATAACTTATTGGAAAAGGTCTCTCTCAGGACCATTCTTGTATCTATAACAGCTATACCAGTCCGACCTTTCACCATTCCGTCTGTTCTCACCGTCTTTTACTCTATATACATCAGACCTTGGTTCGTCATAACCATATTGTCTTCTGTCTTTATTAAGTAATGGCTGTCTCCTGTTATTCTTTCCTAATTTATTGTAGTCTACCTTAAATCTATAAGGGTCTTGTCTAGTCGTTCTGTTCTGCAACGTTTCTACAAAATTTTCTACCTCACTAACTGCCTCTTTTAATTCTCCCAACCATGTACTGATACGTTGTAATTCTACATGTAGGTAATTCATATTAACTTCTTTGTAATGTATATCAAGCTTACAACAATATGCCTACTTCTTCCTCTGTATATTCCTTGGTACCTGAAAAAAAAACTCGTCCTGAGCTCAGCTGAAATAAGAATAAAAGAAGACTGTTTCTCTACTGTGCTGTGACGGTCTGCCTGTTGCCATATCCTGTTGTTTCTTTTGCTATGCTGAAATATTTTACTATAGACTCAAATTCACATTTAAAACAACCTAATTTAAAGATATGATCGTATTTAACTTACAGAATTCCTAATAATAATTGTTCAATCAGTCAATGGTATCTAAAATGGCATTTAAAGTTTAACCAATTACCATTATTTCTGCTCTTGCTCCAAGAAAGATGGATTCTGTTATGTCCGCTGAAAATTTTCTTGCCAGGTAGAACCCAATCGTTAGGAGTTTGTATTTGTAGAAATCCTCCAACCGACGACGTAATTTCGGTGAGCTTCTTCTTCCAACGTCTCAGGTTTCAGTATCTTCAGCCCCTGGTTGGGCCCCTACCAGACTTCTGGCTTCTTTTCACCCGATAACAGGGCACATCAAAGCGACGTCTTGAAAACTAGTGTAGCTCACTAAAGCGATTTGACTTTGGGTCCCCTCTTCAGCAGGTCGGCAACCCAGTTTGCCCAACCACCTCCGAGGTTTCCCTAACGATATCGCCTATGTTGGAAAACATTCCCGATTTATTAGAGCAAACACTAGTGAAAATTTTCTTACTTTCCAACCAAAAAAACAATTGGGTTGATTCTTCAGGCAGTCAAGGTCACGGTTCAGTGAACATAATGGCTTTGAGTTCGCTCTAGGTAGTCTTGATACCAAGAAGATAACTGCTCTCTTAGAACAACATTTCCATTTGACTCAAGTTGTTTGTATTCGTTTTGAGATATCTTTCTTTGCTCCTGAACCTGGACGATCCTAGCATGGGTCTGACTGACCTTCAAACGTAAGGTTAACAACGGCTGGAACAGATGACAAATCGAGCGTCCTGGCAAATTTTGATGAGAATCACGTCGAGTTAGGTGGCAAAAATATGGAACAGCAGCTCTTGGCTATGATAATGTCGAAGAAGCCATCAGTTTTTGCGTATTATAATGTAAATCGGCAGCTTTTGAAAACGGCCACGGCTATGATGATGTAGAAGAAGCCATCACTTCGCGTCGCGTTTCTCAGCCCAAGTTCAGAATCCTGGTTATTGAGGCTCCATTTCATCCTCCTGTAACACTGCGAATACAGAGAGGACTAACAAGCCTGCTGGGTTATTATAAATCAGGCTTTATTTGTTTATAGTGGCGAATACAAGGTCTTGGTTCCATTCAATCATGATGTCGACCTCTCTTTTCTCTAGGTGGTTTCTCACTGCCCCAACAACAAGCTACGTCACGACTTGAGCATCCTTCTTCTATATTGATGCTCAAGCGTGCTGTAGACTTGCACACCTAGCTGATACTAATAATACCCTCATTCTGCTACACTATATTATTCCTTCAGCTTGTTCAACCTAATAGATTCCTCAGCCTATAAACAAACCATCACATTATGTAACCAAGAAAACTGGAACCACATCATCAATAAAGGAGTGAAGAAATCGCGCGCACGAAGACCCTCCTGGCCAGCGCCTCGTACTGTCATCACTATGGATGTTTTCACGCTGCCAGTTTGGTTTGTTCAATACTCGGATTAGTTTATAACGTTCACAGCACGGCTTCACTTGACCCAACAGCAGGATATGATTGCTAAATCGATCTGCACAGGACAGTTTATGACTCTAATGCATGGCAGGATTTGTAAAGAAGCGATACAAACGTGACCATTAAATTTCCTTTGCTCGCAGTACTAGTAGCTGTTTTATCCACATGTTGTTTGATTCCACTTTTGTGTTTCGTTGTTGTTGTTGTTTTTGTTGTTGTTGTTGCTGCTGCTGTTGTATATGTTTTTAAACACGTAGACGAGGTTGTAACGCTCCCTGAATGAAATAATCAGCTGTTCTCTGAGCAACTGCTAGTTATATTAGTTGGTTAGCTGGTTTGTTTGTTGGTTGGTTGGATAATGGTTAGTTTAATGGTTAGTTGTTTGGTTTTGTTACTGGTTAGCTAATTGACTGGTTGGTTTCCTGGCTGGCTGGTTGGTTGGTTGATTGGTTGGCTGGCTAGTTAGTTGTTTGGTTGGCTGGTTGTGAATTCTCTAGAAGACAGAGTTGTGGCTCTAAAAGCCGGTGCGTTGTTCAGCTCGTTTGAATCCAGTGAAGGACTTGCATTTATCGGAGTGAGACTGGTATAGAGATTCCTGCCGAGGTGGTGTCGAAGTGTCATTCTCACGGGAACTGTACTACAGAAATCTTCTTACCCCTAGAAAGATAACAAGCCAGCAGTGTGTGCAAGATGGTACCGTAACTTACACCTGCGGAGTGGTGTATTATAACGCAACCAAGTCATGATTTAGAGCGTCACCTGCGGCCTAGGTTGATCATGTTCCTTTCTCAAGTGTCAGGTATTTCACTGTTAATAGATTCCAACTCAACACCCAGAGGGAGCATATGTTGTGTAAAATATAAGCTTGGAGATTGCGTGCACATGATGGTGTAAGGTCATGTAGTGACTGTATCAAATACAAGATATTGGTTTTGTTTTGGAGATGTTATGCGAGGTATAAAACGTTATGAGAAGAAATAAACTGGAGAACTTTGTGACAACTGGCAAAATTGAGGGGAAAATAACAAGGGGAAGGCGGAAAAGTAAATACCTGGATGGCTTGACCACGTAGTATGATCGAAACAAGAACACGGGGCTGATCCTTGACCATGGTGATCGTGCAAGATGATGAAACATGACTGCCCACGCTTACCGGCATTACGCATGATGATGATACGGGTAGGATATATCACATATCACAGGAGAAGTAAGGTGTATTCTTCCCTCTGTAAACCTACCGGACACCTTTGGCAAAGGTGGAGCACCACTTATCCCCCAAAGAGAAACGTGAAACCAGAAGAGCACGTGGCGTATTAAGCTTGAGAGCAACCTACAGGTAACTGTTGATCACAGTCTGAACATCGCGCCAGTAGACAGAGATCTTCTTTATAGAAACAGCGGCTACGACTTGCATCCAGTAGACCAACTCCCAAGAAGGAGTCATAAGGAGACATTATGATGAATGCGACGACCACGCTGTACTCTATTCTCTAAGAGGCCATGCTTATATGCTGCCAACAACGGCGGGACCGTTGGGAGAACTGCCTACAGCCCAAAGGAGAGTATTTTAAAAGAGATTAGAGATTCACACCTCTAGGTGAGTAATTCTCTTCTGCCCTGCCTTGAGTTCAGTTCTTTTTTAACATATTCAGTGCCAAACCAAAAAAAAAGTTGGTTTGGACTAAATAAAATTGGATGTCGGAAAATGGGAAGTAGGGGTGTGTCACAGTTATGACTTGAGTTGCGTTGAGTCAAGAACCGACATCATTGTACTCGGGGCATTCCCATTAGCGCTAATTCTAATCTTCAACAGCCAGCATCTTCCGATACTAATGGTGCCCGTCACAGTTCTATTATATGTCAGTCTTGCTTTACCTCTGAGTGACGACAGTCGAACAGATCCTCTGACCATCCATTGCTGTCGCATCCTCTCTAGACCATTACAGTCTATCGGTTCTTGTGCATTATTCACGCGCTTCAAGAGGACCTACATCTGCCTTATCATGCATCAAATCACCCCTCAATAATGCAGCTCCAGCCAATCTGTCTGCCTATTCATTTCCAACCACATGTCGTGTGTGTGAAGAATGAATGTCGTAGTAGTTATTTGTTCTTCTTTACCACGTTAGTGTTGTCCCTGGAGTGAGGGGAATCAACACCCACATTTGTTTTAATTCAATATCTCTATCCTGGAGATATCCAGCAGACTCCGTCCACAACACTCCCTCAATCTGAAGACACCTTCTTCTCACTCTTACTCACCCCTGGATCATGCCCCCCCCCCCCTCTCATTCTTCCCCAACATAATATACTTGACAACTCTAGCTTCAACAAATAAAAACACGAAATTTATTAAAGCAAAGAGTATATGTAGGAGAGGTTTGTGTGTGTATAAGGTGTAGAATGTGTGACGTGTACTCTAAAGTGTCTATAGACTCAGATCAGTGTTCAGGAGTATAGTCATTCTCATCACTGTGCTGAGAACACACTAGCACCATGTATTCCAGACAAGAAACCTCACCAAGGTGATGCTCCTCCGGTCACGTGAAGACTTCCTCCGTTGTCTCTTGAACCACTAGGATGCTTGGACACCCATGACAAACACTGTCTAATGAGAGTCTTCAATCTGATTCCCACTATGAATTTCCTCTGTTACTTAACTGATTGTTAATCAGAAAAATTCTAACCCTATTGTCACTGTTACTGCGGAAATCTTAATGGATCTAGTGTTACTTGTTTTAAAGATTCCCCATATTAACACCACACTCTGAATGTTCTAGGTATCAGTATAAATTTTGTATGAATGTTCCTGGTATCAGTAGTGTATATCTACAATGTTCTGACTGTTCAGTGATACACCTATCACTTGCTAAAGATAAAATCTCATCAGCATATCCTGCTCAGCAGAAGCCAGGTTCCCGCAAACCAACTTGGGTATAAGCCCAATGTAGCGGCCTCTCAGCAACTTCTGTCTTCAAATTCTGAGCCATCATCTTCTAATATGTGTTAGCTTCACTGTTGAAAATCATAGCACACATACGTGGACCTGTAAATGGAACCTGTAGAATAGAGAATACTATGGTGAGGGCAACTCAATCCTGGCCGGAATTAGGTGAGTGTAGGCCAATAGCAGCACTCAGATCTATAACAGAGATCCGATCTCTGTCATACGACCAAATAACTCATCATATGATCTGAGACATGGCAACACCAGGAAAGAATAAAGGAACGGGTAGAAACCCAGCAGATGCCCTACTGGAAGATCTACCAATTCACATTCCTCTCCTCCCTCTCAACCATCCTTAATCTCTCTAATTATTATTCCACTACATTGTCCTCAACTCCCTGAGTAAAATGATATATCACACAAGCTAGTTGAAGCCACACAATAGAATACTAGTGCCGACGCTCCTATGATACCTTCTAGCACCGCACTTATAGAACATTCTATCACTAATCATAATACATTATATCACCACACCTATAATACATTATATCACCGCACCTATAATACATTATATCACCGCACCTATAATACATTATATCACTGCACAGTACTGTACTCTATTCCTAATCATACTCTAAGTTAGATATGATTAATAGCCTACCATACGCCTATTCCGGTTGCTAATCGAAACTAGGCAATCACAGACTGGATCTATGTCCGCCGATAAATATCAACAATTTGACACCCTAGTTTCTTTCATTGAGCACAACTCGGAAAACTGCCCCGATCTTTCCCACTTCAGAAATCTTGATCGACTAACTCCACTTGTTTACCGCAACGCTTTTTATATGGGCTGGAGTGACGTCATCAAAAAGTCTAGACGCTGATCCGTCCAGAATCTGGTTTCCTCCTCCTGTTCTAGACTAACTGGAGTCAATCCGCCGTCAAATTTGCTTTCATTTGAGGAAATTCTTTGTCCCGTACAACAATAGTTCAACCTGAGAATTCCCCACATCACAGAATCCATCCCGCGTCTGTCCAGACTTTCCGTCTAGCACTTCAAAGGCTACTACCGCCTTGGCAGACGTTTGGCGTTGTTATTCGTTTCTCGAACAACCCACATCATAACGATTCGCGACCAGGGGTAGACATTTTGACGTGACGTATCTTGTTTCTCAGTTAGAAATGCCGATCGTGTGTAGACAGTTTTAACGACGTTTTTCTCTCAGTCTGTACAACATCAAAGGGTCTGTTGTTTTTGCAGACTAATGTCGGGTCTTGTTTGTCATCGATCGCAACTAACAAGTTTATTTTCCGTGACACCACACCATGGTGTTCTGGAGAAAAAATCCAGCGAATGCTCACAAATCACGGCCTGTGAATTAATGCATGCCGTGATAGATTTTTGGATAAAACCATTATGATAGACTTTGCATAAAACCATTATGATAGCCTATGAAGCAAAGTAAATATCTTCTTGAAAAATGTATGCTCCCGTATGTTTCGTCGGAGGAAACGGCAGACCAAGAGAAATGATGCTGGATAGACTGAGAAGGTGGCATGGACTAATATCATCAGCAGAGTTGATCCAGAACAGCAAGGACCGAGATCTGCGGAGAGACAGGAACGTTTACGCCAGTCATGGGACATGATAATGATGATATTTCTGCTAGATGTATGTTCTCTCATTAAACAGTACCTGCGCTGTGGCTTTTAGGTAGTGAACACAATTGCTCCGAAAAGAAGTTCCAGGAATAATCTGAGCTGCTTCGCGATGTGCACTTTCAATTAAACTTTGCTTGAAATCCTTCAATGACAGTTTTTTTCCTCCTTTCTGTGTTTGGCATATTGAATGTAGGATGTTTATTTTTATTTGCAATATGTGGCAGTCTATTTGTGATAGGCTGCAAAGCAAACTTTGGGGCACAAGTGTGGTCTATTAGTGCATCCGGAGCAAACAAAAGATGATATGTGTCGTTTAGTTCGAGCGCTGCAAAAAACATAGTCTCTATTGACACAGATAAATTCTATTAAATGCTTGGCTCTTGTCAAGTTCCTGAACAGCTTTTTTGAAATTATTTGGCACGCAGAGTGTCAACATTTCAGGAATAATCTGAGCTGCTGCGCGATGTGCACTTTCAAGTAAACTTTGCTTGAAATCCTTCAATGACAGTTTTTTTTTTTTGTTTTTTTTTTTTGGGGGGGGGGGGAGGGGGGGGGGGTTTGCACCTGCTGTGAAACATGGTGTGATAAATAGATTCAAATCGATTCCTGGGAAACATAGTGGCATACCAAGGAGTATATAAATATGTACTTGTAGTCTTTGATAGATGGTGTTGGATCAAGTCCCATAGCAATAATGACAGACGTAAACTTTAGCCATTCGTGCTTCGTGAGTGGGGTCCAGGATAACAGACTAGAATGTTTTCTTTTAGGAGTGTTCTGCATCAATATATTTTTCTTATATTTGTTTTCATTTTTAATTAAACAATCCACTATGTCGTCATCAAAAAATACTTTGAGAAAATCCATAGGTGTTTGCAGTTGATAAAGTTTAGAGTTGACGTAAGATCTTCGAGGACGAAACTCAAACTTCGGTTTTGTTTCCCCTTCTGAACATCTTGCCATGTCGATGATGATGGGATAGGTGCATCACGCTCTACAGAAGCTTGTAAATTCAAGTTTTTTTCCTCCAGTTTTATTCTTATTTTGTACTGTTTGCTTTCCTTTGCGCTGAGAAGTGATTGTGACACCCTGACATTCATTGTCAGATGGACATTGATTGTCAGACACCTCAGCTGAAGACGAAGTTCCACTAGTAGTAGTATCTTTATCACCACGTGCTAAAACTTTACATTCACATATAAAACTGCTGTCTGAATCACTAATATCGGAATCACTATATTTTAAAACAGTTATAAACAATAATCTAGCTTGATCTCAAGTCATACTACGCGGACGCAAACTGGTGGGCATTTCCATTGTGAAAAACCAAAATAAACAACTTTAAAACTGAAAATACACAAAAATCCAATGTTAACGAATGTTTGACGACACAATCATGACGTAGCTATCTTTCTGCTGTGCATCTTTTCAGTTTACTGCAACTTAAAATTCCGAAATGGAGCAGAAATGAATCAAATAAACCACCGATCATTTTGTGGCAATAAAAGTACCAATTGCCACCACAGCGGATCCAATGTGGCACCAGATGGGCTCCTGGTAGCGAAAGAGTTAATTCCATGCGGTAGGTGAGCAACAAGATCATTGATGAAGATTAGAAAAAGTGTGGGGGACAAGACTCCGCCCTGGGGAACACCGTGACGCAGTAGTACTTTCTTGCTCTTGAGTCCGCCTATCTGTAATCGGGCTCTTCTGTTGTGCAAGTATGTTTTCACCCATTTGTACATTCTTCCATTGACTTTGCAGTTTCTCAGTTTATTCATCAGACCTTCTTTCCAGACTTTGTCAAAGGCTTTCTTCAGATCTATCCATGCCGCAAGCACCAGCTTCTTCTCTTGGAATGCATCCTCAATTTCTTGAGAGAGGTAGGTTGTCTGATCTTCCGTAGAGTAGCACTGCCTAAAGCCAGCCTGCTGTGGCACAAGGATGTTTTTACTTTCAATGTACCACTGCAGTCTGTGATTGATGATGCGCTCCAGTGTTTTGCAGAGACAGCTGGTGAGGCTAATTGGTCTGTAGCTAGAGGCAATGGAACCATCTTTCCCTGATTTTAGGAGGGGTATCATGATTGCTTCTCTCCAGGCTTGTGGAACACTGCCTAAGGTCCAGCTGTTATTGAAGATCTACAACAGCTTTGTTTTGGCCTCTGTTCCTAGGTTCCTGATCATTTCATTGGAGATACCATCAGCTCCTTGTGACTTTCTCATTTTCAGTTTTGATATGGCTAGCTCCAGTTCGCTGATTGGGATGGGTGCCTCCAGAACCTCATGTACTATTTCCTTCTCTCCTGTATGTTGTCGTTTCTCTCGAATCTCTTATTGTTTCTCTGGACTAATTTTGATATTGTTATCTTGTGCGAATGAGTCCACAAAATGGTCAGCTGCTTGCTTTCTTGTTAAGATTTTTCCATCTTTATGTAGCGCAATTTTTTGAGTTTCTCCCTGTGCCCTCGTCATTAAGCTGTTTTATTAGCTTCCACAATTTCCTTGTGTCTCTTTCAAAGTTCAGAGACTCCGTTTTCTCCTGCCAGCTTTTCCGCCTAGCCTGCAGCTTGGCTCTTTGAAATGTGGCTTTTGCATGCTGGAATTTATTGTGGTGCTCTTGGCTGGGTGTGACCTCTGCTTGCTTTCTACACACTTCCACATCGTTATGCAAGTGTTCCAGTTCACTACTCCAGTAGGGTTTATATTGTTTACGGGCTCCTCTTGGTACTGTTTCTCGCGCTGCCTGTAGTATGCATTTCCCAAACTCTTCAACTACTTTATTTATGTCTTTCTCAGTGTTCAGATTTCTAACCAGTATGCTGGTGCGATGCTTGTACATTGCCCAGTCTGCTTTCTTGTAGTTCCACCTCGAGAGGGTGCTGCTTTCACTTACAAGCTCATTTTCTACGGTTAGAAAGACTGGCCGATGGTCACTGCCACCAAGTTGTTTCCCAACAATTCGTGTAATGTTCCACTCCAGGTCTGGTGAATGAAAAGCCAGGTCAGGTGTAGTTGTAGAGTGCCATGATCTCGAGTAGAAAGTATGTGGGTCGGACGGCTTGTTAATCAAGATGAATCTATTCTCATCCTGCCAGTCTTCCAGTCTCTCTCCTCTCTGGTCCATGTGATCGTAGCCCCAGCTCTGCGAGTGGCTGTTGAAATCGCCACACACAATCATTTTTTCTTTTAGTGGTAGTGTGTCCAGTGCCTGTGGGCGGTCACTTGGACAGTAGTAATTGATCAGTTGTAGGTCTGTATTACCTGTCTTAAGTTTAAGTGTCTGATACTCAGCCCCTTCCATGTAGATTTCGATTTGGGAAGCCATGATGTTATTTTTTACAAGGGTCAGTATCCCACCTTTTCGCCTGTCCTTTCGGTCAGATCGGTAACACTGGTAGCCTCTGATTTTGAAGGCTATATTCTCATTGAGGTGAGTTTCTTGCAAGCAACATATGCTTACTTTTTCTTGGTCCAAGATTTTTTCTAATTCTATTTTTTTGTTGCTGACTCCCTCCGCATTCCAGTGCATTAGTTTAAGTGTTCGTTTAGTATGACCAGTCGTCCTATTCTCATGTCCCCTGGCTCCACAGGACATCTGAGAAGGACCTCCAGTAGTTGGGGTTGGACCCTTTCGAGACATAGGGCCCGGCACTGCACCTGCCTGGGGGTCCAAAGCAGGGCGAGCACCATAACGATTAGCAGTAGTCGACATATTCCATTTTGCGTGATTGCGTGGCATCCTGATTTCTGTGGTGCGCCTCTTGGCTGGTTGCCTCCGTCTTCAGCACCTTTCTTTGCTAGAGCAGACTGTGGTCTCACTCGAGTGTAGATGTGTACGCGCGCACACACCTGTCTGCGCATGCATGTACGTGCATACACATCTAGAGCATACTGGTTATTTTCCGGCGCCCGAGTCTCGCCGTCGCCCCTTCTCCTGTTAGTTTAAACAGGTCCGCCACGTGAAGGCCAGAAGTTGGACTTTTGCTGCAGAGGTTATGTATTCACGAGCCATTGGGGTATTTAAGCAATGTTGGGCGCTCACCCCAACACCGCGCCTCGGCTATAGCTTTCAAAATTATGTTGTCCTCTAGTCTCTACTTCCTTCTTCTCCTTCTGTGAGCGCCAAATAATACTATGTGTGCTTATTTATGTAATAGGTTTGCATATCCTTTACAAAACATCGCTGTCAACATCAACATCTTTCAGCTGATTGTTGATTTCTTTGGCAAGATTACGTTCAGTAGTTTGCCATTGCTTTCTGAGCGGCTGGCTCACATACCCGTAATTTACCGACTCGATTCGAACCACTGCTGATTCTCACCGTCGTCACGTTACTTACGAGAGTATACGAGATTACGGAGAAAGGTCGCTAACCTCTAGGACAGAATTGTCTTAAATTTTATGTGGCCCTAAGAGAGCCAGTAAAAAATTTATGTGAACGTTTACGTCAATAATTTACATTAAAAGTATACTTAAAATTTTAAGAATACGTATAGAACCATAAAGTGGTTTATAAAATGTAAGTACATAAAGATTGATAACAAATTTTTATAAGTATTATTAAAATAATATTCTCTACTTATTATATTTGACTTTAATGGCTGTAGTTTTAATTTCAAAATATAAGCAGGATGATATATAAGATATCTTTTAATATTATAGCTACGGATATAATTCCTGGTTTTAAATTCTAGTAATCTCCCTTACAATAATGTTAGGTGTTTATGCCCCCTGTGTTCGTGATCGTGATTGTCTACCCTGCTTCTTCTACCAGGAACCTCTCCTTCCTTCATCATTCTTTTCAGGTCACAGTGATGTGTTGCTGATTCAGTGCCGAACAAAACAGTAGGGTTGAACCAAACATGGTACACAATCAAATAAACAGGCAATGTAAATTCCCATTCAATGAGCATTAACATTGCGGAGGATACTGCGAGACGAAACAAATAATACCATGACCCCCCCCCCCCCTTTTTTTTTTTTTAAAATTCGCATATCCTTTTACAGGACATCGCTGTCAATAGCAGCATCTTTCAGCTGCCTGTTGATTTCTTGGCAAGATTACGCTCAGTAGTACCATGACCCTAGTATGACGATATATCATCCTTTTGCCTACATGGAAAGCCACATTTGACGATATATTAACCTTCATCAAAGAATTATTTAATATAGCCACAATAGTTCAGACGCAGAGACATGACGCTGTCCATAAGCCAGTGTTCGTCCATTAGACATCTTTCACAATGTCAGTATCCGTCTTCGTCTTGGTCCACGGTGTTCTGGGGATGTCTCTAACATTGAAGTTCAACAGTTTCGAATCTGGGAAATGTTCGCGACTGACACCTGTATGTTGCTACAGTGAGCTTCCTGTTCTCAAAGTGTTAATTTAATGTGTTCGTTGTTGTCGTTCCATAGGTTCTTACTACAGCCTAACCTCAGCTTTGCTTGATTTCTAATGAGCAGTTTATAATGTTATTAGCTTTAGAGCCAGTATATTCAAAGTTTGTGGCATCGTCTAAGAGAAGTTGACCTTCTGTATTCTTGCGTCATGTCGCCAGAAAGTGAGAATTATAATGCTGAGGTAACAGGTTCATCCCCTACCCCGGTCAGTTGGACTAAAATGTTTCAATCACAGGTTGGTCAATAGTAATCGTTTGGAAATCGCCACGAAATAAGTTCGGCTAAAGCAACATAATGTCATAGAATTCCCCAATGCTGAAGGCCAGACTCCAATTCGCACCCACGAAGGTTGAAGTATTACTTGTGGAGATTCAACAGTGCATGTCTGCTGCTGGGTACGTTGTTGTGACAAAGTTGAAGTAGTTCAATCCTTACTGGCTGAATCAAATCAGACTGGCCGTCCGTCTACCGCATTGACTCCACACAACATTCACCGAGTTGATGACATCATTCGTAGTGACAGTCGGGTAACACTGGGTGAACTGTGCTCCACGTTGTCCATTTATTAGTAAAGGCAGTGCCTAAACCATCATTACAGACCTAGGTTATTCAAAGGTTTTTGCACGGTTGGTACCCAGAATGTTGACAGACAGACATAAAGAAGCAAGGAAAACCATAGTCATCAACCTCCTGCATCGTTAGGAAACTGAAAGAAAAGGGTTTTTATATAATATTGTGACAGGTGATGAGACTTGGCTTCATTTCTTTGAACCAGAATAAGAGAGAAAGTCAATGGAATGGCATCACACAACATCGCCGACAAGAAATAATTGAAATAATTTCAAAATGTCACCCTCTGTAGGGAAAGTTATGGCCTCCGTGTTTTGGGAAAGAGAAAGGTGTGATTCTTCTCGACTTCTTGGAACAGTGAAACACGGTGGTGAATGCTGACCGCTACATTGAAACTGAGGAAGCTTAGGGAATGTTTTCATCGACCATACCCATTCAAAGATCCGACAACTGCACTACTGTTGCACGACAATGCCATGCCACACACCGCTAAACGCACCTTTGATACGATTGCTGAACTTGACTGGACAGTATTACCACATCCCGCTTAGCACATTCAGACTTCCATATGTTTGAACCACTAAAAGAGGAATTTCGCGGACATCACTTTGAGGACACAGAGACCCTTAAACGCGCCGTAAGCCAGTGACTTAGGTAAAAGGACTAACATCTTTACCGTATGGGTATACATGCCCTTGTGAGAAGATTGCCAAAAACAATAACGAATAAAGGAGACTACATTGAGAAATACATTTTTGAAGTACAGACTTAGGGATTAATTTAAATGTGAAGTGTATCGGTCACCCCCCCCCCCCCTCTCTAATTGAATGAAATTAAAAATTACGAGGCTTATTGACCGCCACTCGTATATATTTCGAACCCCGATATGCGGGATCGTGAAACTACGCCAACTGTCCACAAGCCACAGACACTGACACATATATATGACGATCCAGGTCTACCCAGTTTAACATGGATACCAGGAAATGCTACGGGATGGCAAATAGACCGGTGTTATATTAACCACATCACACATGCAATGCCGATTGGTCTATCCAAATATGAGTCTGGCACCATATAACCAATATATACCCACCCAAGGATGGGGAGGGGGAATGGCTGAGTGGTCTCGAGGTATAATGTCCGCCTCAAGTGCTGGAGGTCCCGGGTTCAAGCCCTGGTGAGGGGCCGGGACTTTTTCACGTGGATTTATAGCAACAAAATGTCCCCTGGTCTGTGGGTAGTGAGATCGGACGCCCGGTGTATTGTTGCGCATGTAAAAAATCCCTTGGCAGTTTGAAATCGAAAAAGGATAGCCTAACAAAGCAGCCCGGGCAACATTTTGAGCTAAACATCTATTCAAAAGTATTTCAGGATCCTCGCCGGTGCTACGGAGTTCGTGCACTGTGCTGAGATTCTCCTGATTCAGGCTTGTATTATGAGTAGAACGGAGCACTTATGGTTAAACCCGTGTGCCGTGAGGTTGATCCATCGACTAAGCTAAATTAACCTAAATATCCATTAAACATATAAAATAAATATTTTTTTTTTCCTCACCACGTCCAATGTTTTTGGGATATAACTCGTCAATTGTCTGCATTGCCATGTGTGAGACGCAAGGAAATTCGGTGTAACAATTAACGAGATCAATATAGAAAATACAAGAAAACAAAGAATGACTATTTCTCAGCCTGGTATTATGTTACACATCAGTGTCATAGATATCGATGTTTATCAAGCTTTATATTCTAGACTATGAATTAGCGTACACCTGATAAGTGCCTGGGAAGATCAACTACTAATTTATTTATTTTCTGTGTGCGTTGTCACACTGCTTGAAGCTGATCGAGGCGTTACACGGCCTTTGCAAGGTGATATTATGTGTTATCTGTTTTCTTTGTTGTGTCCTCGTGCATTTCTCCACGATATTTCTTCCTTCTTTCTAGGATATCTTTCGTGTGTGTGTGTGTGTGTGTGTGTGTGTGTGGATGTTTGTCTGTGTGTGTGGTGTGTCTCTGTGTGTGTGTCTGTCTGTGTGTATGTTTATGTGTGGTGTGTGTGTGTGTGTGCGTGTGCGTGTGCGTGTGTGTGAGATTAGTGCCGCTCAGAACCGCAGCTGTGGTTTAGGAGATAGCAGGATGCTCAGTTTCTTGATTCTCCGTCATACCGAGTCGTCATAATCATCACGTGCCATGCAGGTAAGCGTGGGCGGTCATGTTTCGCCATCTCACACGATCACTAGAGTCGTGGATTAGCTCCGTGTTCTTGTCTCGACCATACCACGTGGCCATGCCATCTAGGTATTTACTACTATGCTTCCTTTTCTTCTTTTCCCCTTAATCTTGCGAGTTGTCAACACATTCTTTAATGTATTTCTTGTCATAACGTATACACAACATTGTGACTGTTTACGTCTAATTTATCTATAATTTACTTATATTTACGTTTGTCATTTGTTTCTTGTAGGACTTGGTCATTGGTTTTTCTGTCCGTCCATGGTATTTTTGCATCATATCATATGTCACTTGTATGGCTAGTACATCATGTGGCATGTCCTCTTGTTCTGTCATCAACACCTCGAATATATTACTTTTTTATAGTCACTGTTATATTCATAGAACCATACTGGTTGTGTTTCTTGTATCACTTTTGTTTTATTTTTTCAACTATATCTAGAAATATGCCACCAGCAGTGTGTGATCTCTTTTGCAGCCTTCTCTTACTGTGTCTTATGGCAAGTTAAACAAATTCTTCCATCTTTGTTGTGGTAAGAGGTAGTCAGTTTGGTTCCTGCAGTTACTTTTTCATCATGTATAAGGTGTATTTTTAATGACTGTGCAATGTTTGAAAATATTGCCGGTCCAAGTTTTGTATTCACCCTCTGTAAAGTTCATGCAACAAAAATGCTTGGACCGGCAATATTTTCAAACACTGCACAATCATTAAAAATACACCCTATACCATGTCGATAAGCATGGGCGGTCATGGCTCACCATCTCACACGATCATCAGAGTCGTGGGTCAGATCTGAATTCTTCCAAGATTGTGGTACGTGGTCTGACCATCCACGTAATCATCTAACTTCCATTCGCTTGCTATTTTTTTATCAATTCTGCCAGTTGTCGCTAAGTTTTCAAGCTTATTCTTCCCCATAAAAAGCCCAACAAATGTAATCAATTTACTATTTTTATTTGCCTCTTGTAATGTTTCTCATTGGTTCTTCTGTCAATCCATGTATTCTTTGAAAGTTCCTCAACAACCACTTTTCCACTGCCATTAGATGTTTCTCAATTTGTCTACTTATTATCCAAGTTTCACATGTATGGATAATGTCTAAAACTATTTCTTGTGATTGACATATTGTTTTGTAGGCAACATTAGATTAGTTTTTCTCTCCTCTTATTTCTATGTCTTATGTAAAACTCCAAAATGTCATACTCCTCTACTACAGTTGTTGAAGAACAGACTTGTATAATTGCGATGTTCTTTTGTGTTAAGTATAATAGCTACTATGTTGTATTCAACAAGTGCTGGTGACACATTTTTGACGAGAAAACCAGTTTTGTTATGTAATTTCTTTTCTTCCCTGAATATATCAATGTGTTCCCTATTTGGTTCATTAAACATTTGGTTTCTTACATTCCTGGTATTCCCATTTTATTCCTTACTTATACTTTACTTATGGTGATCAGTTTTCCCTGATACATTCTTTCAAGTTGTCAAAGGAAGGTGAGGCGATAATGTTGGCTGATGTACCGGGTGAATAATGTTGGCTGATGTACCGGGTGAATAATGTTGGCTGATGTACCGGGTGAATAATGTTGGATGATATACCGGGTGAATAATGTTGGATGATATACCGGGTGAATAATGTTGGCTGATATACCAGGTGAATAATGTTGGCTGATGTACCGGGTGAATAATGTTGGCTGATATACCGGGTGAATAATGTTGGCTGATATACCGGGTGAATAATGTTGGCTGATGTACCGGGTGAATAATGTTGGCTGATATACCGGGTGAATAATGTTGGCCTCCCGTAGGAAGGGATGGCTTCTGGGCAAGCACATACAGCGATGTTAATGTGGGAAAAATGAGAAACACGAAATGTCTCGAAGATATATGTGCGAACGTTCGACAGGAGAAAAACGCCTGGGAGTCATGACTTAAGCAGGCTCAACCCCTCAGAGTGTAGGGAAGATAAAGCGGCCGAAACATTTAGCAAAATGGAGCCCATTCTAATGATCGCAAGCCCCCTGTCGTGCCCACTCGTCTGTGGAGTTCACACTACTACTTGTATCATTCCATGTCCCCATCCTTATTTCTTGTTTGAGTCCAATGTCAGAGCTTTCTATGGTAGCATTGCCGGACATGCTGCTGTCTTCTATACTGCTCTAACCTGCTGTGTCATTGTTCGCTTCCCAGTTTGAGTAAATAAATGACCCGCCTGCCTTTGGGTTTCACCATCAAATCTCTGTGATTCTTTTTTTTTTCTTTGCCTGTTACGTTCCGAACTCTAGCAATGAATAATATGGTAGTTTTATCTTTCTTTCCACATTCATTTGAGAGCAGAATGTTAAAGGGGCCTGCATGCCCAAATTTAATTCTTTGGAAAACAAAGTAAGGTGTTCATCAATATAACTGTGGACGACGCCTTTAGAAACACTTTAAGCTGCGAGGGTCAATGGGTACCCTGCTCTGTGGTGCTCTGACGAATACCAGTACACTCGGGATATTCTCACCCTGGCTTCATCACTTTCTTAAGTAGCCATCGAAAAGTTCCCATGCTGACGGTACCAGCGGCAAGCTGATTGAACGTCCACCTCCGTGTTCATCTACCTGTGGAGTGTCGTCCAGACCCTCTGCTCACTCTCCGCTGAATCTGTGTCTCCAGACCTCGGTCCTTTGTTTTGTTGCACTATCCACTCGACTGATGGAGGCTGTAAATATGCAGCAAATCAAAAATATTAGAAACTGGAGGGATAAGTCCAAGGCAGGCGAATTAGAAGTAGATAGTGATGCAGATGGAAAGATAATACCACGAGATGAGTGAACAGTATGTCAGTGTATCGCCAAATCAAACGACAGCAAGTGTTAGAGATCTATTGTAGCCAACCTTCACCGTGGACACGGCACTTGATTGATTATTTGACTACTTTCCTAGGCCATATTTCCTACACATACAACTAGGACGGTCTCATATGTTCTCCCAGAGTTCAAGATTAAAACCGTCAGCTCCACTTATGCTCCAATTTACACACAGTGTGTTTTAAGCATAGATGGTTTCCATTTTTTTGACATAATACATCAAACGTCGGCGTATGAACGACAGCACATTTATGCAGTAATCAGCGGAAAATAAGTGGATTTTACAAAGTGGATCCGCGGACAGGCTGTTTTATGGCGAAGAAATGGCTTAAAAACGCAAGCATAGCCTCCGGGCGGCATGGAAGCTCTAAACACTTTATGGGAACCTAGTTGTGCGGGGAAAGAGCCTTGACTGTATGGAAACCTGGTTATGGGGAGAAGAGAGCCCTGAAGCTATAAAATAAAAGAAAGAAGCCTGATGGAAAGGAGCCAGATGGGGAGAGGAAAAGAAGAAATGGAGATTATAGAAAGAAGATTATTGACAGTTTTCTCCAAGGGAAGAAAGAGGATAAAATGTATGTTCATTCATAAACAATAGTTTAGTTAACGAAGAGGAAGAGTTCCATGTGTGAGATATGTGATAAGTGCTCGGGGAAAACATTCCAGAAGTATACTGCGTGAGCGTTTGAGTATGGGGGTCAGATTCTCATCTACAAACTCTATAAACCTTGTTTTAGAATATTACATGGAAGTCGCGTGACTAAAAAGTTAAGAGCGCTCGTTCTTAAAACTTCAAGTGCTCTAGAGGAGAGGTAGTGAGTTCCAGTGGCATGCAGAGAGAGGTGCGGGGGGTGCGACGGCCCCGGGCATCCAGCCTGGAGGGGGTCATCCAATTAGGGAGAGGGGGCAGCACAGTGCAGTGGGAGGGGAGGCGGAATGAATTAGGGAAAGAACAATTCAGGGGCATCCAATCAATGGGTTGGTCCCGGGCATCAAAGAACCTCTGCACGCCACTGGTGGGTTCTCTTTCTACACCTGTAAGTTGGGCTTAAACAATGACTTCTCGTCCTTGGCTTGGGGACGTAAATTACAACTACCTCAGAAGTGGGAGTTGGTTCACCTGGTGGCTGGGGTGGGGGACACTCGTAATAGGGAAAAGCTGAACCACACGAAAAAAAATCAGTCTAGTGTCTACTAAGCTCGAGCTCAAATCGAGTTCAAATGAAAAGAAAAACAGGGGAAAAAAGAAAAAAAAAACTAAACAATAAGTACGGACTAATAATAAGTATAAACTATAAACTAATTATTTTGTTTTTTCGAAATGTAAAACACATACCATAAGATGAATATAGTGTCTATTTGTATATATTTCAACTTCATTTATAGTCGAACCGTTTTCTCCGTTTTTTCCCTTCTAATTCCAAGGTATTTGATCAAGTTCTGAAAACTAATTAATGTCCAAGGCAAATCCTGGATCATCACCAGCAAGTGACATGCTGGCTGGGGTAGGCGTTCATGACTCTCCACAGATTTCAGTCTTTGGATTTCTGGATCAAATCTGCTGATGATATTCTCCCATGCAACTGTCTGAATCCATCCATTATCATTTCTCTTGGCCTGCCTCTGCCTCTCTTCCCCTCGATGTTTCCAGTTGTCACAATGTTCTCCAATGCCTCTCTTCTCATCACATGACCAAAGAAAGCTGTTTGCCTCTTTCTTATTGTTGTATATAGTGTTCTAGTTTCATTAGCCTCTTTCAGCCAGTCGTTGTTAGTTACTTTGGCAGTCCAAGAAATTCGCAACATTCGTCTCGGGAACCACATCTCTGTAGTTTCCAAGTTCTTCCTAATGTGTTCATTTACATTACCCGATTGGCTGCCATATAGCAAAACAGGTTCTATATAGCACTTCAACACTCTCTTTCTTACATTCAATGATAGTGACTTATTGCATAAGATACTCTTCATTTTCTTAATTGCAGCTTTTGCTTGCCATATTCTGCTCTTAATCTCTGTTGTGCATCTTCTAACTGATGATATAAATGCCCGTGGATATTTAAAATTATCCACTTGGTTAAGAATTTACCTTTCTATTTGTATTTCACATTTTGGTGTCACCTTTTTCTTTGATGTCACCATTGTTACTGTTTTCTTGATATTCAAGGAGAGTCCTTTCCTTGCACTCTCTGTTACTACAATGTCCAACAAATGCTTTAGCTCTTTTGCATTATTCGCAACAATATTGTGTCATCTGCATAGCGTATATTGTTTATATTATAACCTCCGATTAATATTCCTGGCTTCTCTTTGATCTCTCTCATTATTACTTCGCTATATAGGGAGAACAGATCCGGTGACAAGACACATCCCTGCCGTACTCCTAGCTTTATTTTTTCATAATGACCCTCTTTATTTCCCATTTTAATCTCTGCTACTTGGTTCCAGCAAATAAAATAGTTGATGAGATATTTAAAAAATAACCCATATCCAAGGCAAGATGAGATCCTCAAAACTAATCCAGGCCCATGGTAAATCCGTGGTCAGATTCTCAAATGTGGCCCATTTCCATGGTTTGTACTATTGTTCCGATTTTGCATGTGACAAAGCCATCCGGTTATTTACCTCTTAGTTTTTCTATTGGTCTTTTCTCTTCAAGTTTGCCAGTTGTCACCACATTTTAAAGTCTATTCCATTCCTTACAGTGCCCACAAAATCTTCACTGTCTACATCTTATATGTAATCAATGTTCCATGTCCATGTGTATCTTGAAGGACTAACTCAGAGGGTTTTTAACTCCCCACCCCCACCCGCCGCACCCCCCCCCCCCTCATGGTATTCTTAGCATGAGTTATCAGTTATCAGTTGGGGTATCTTCATTGCACTCCGGACAGGTCCATAGCTGCTCAGAACCCCCCCCCCCACCCCCCACCCCCCCCCCACCCCCACCCCAGCATAAGCATCAGCGTTCAGTGGCTAATAATGCCAGTTCTGTGTTGGTTACCGAGACACCTCGTTTCCCCGATATTCTCAGCATGTTCCTCAGAAATAATATTTCCAGTGAAATTAACTTCTTCTTTTTTTTTTTTGTGGGTGGGGGTCTGAGCGGGAGAGCTAGTGAAGTTGATAGGGAACTGCGCTGATAATGTCATGAGCACGGTGGTACGAAGGTTTAACACTTGGGCTCGTCGCTTGGTAAGTGAAGGAAAGATTGAGCACTTGTTCCCCCGTGCCTTCAGACCTACAGATGTGATGGCCTTATCACACCAAAGACCCTTAACAGGAAACTGCTTCCGGATAATTTTATTTATTTGTTGTTGTTGTTGTTGTTGTTGTTGTTGTTGTTGTTGTTGTTGTTGTTGTTGTTGTTGTTGTTGTTGTTGTTGTTGTTGTTGTCAGTTTGTCTGCAATTGTTCCATGTTTTACATGCATACAATAGTATTCAGTATGTAGCTAAGTAGCATCTGACAACTATTTTTCTTATTTCCGTCACTTCTGCCATGGCGATGTTTGTTCTAATCTCTACAATGTGTATGCCATCAGATGTTATGAATGTTCCTAAATAGTTCAGTGCACTGCCTAAATAAATTCACTGTTACTCAAGCCAGTCGCGACGGCTCCCGTCCCTGGTATGGAGCATTCTGCTTATCGTTACAATATCGAGATTACAGGAACACTTCCTTTCAGACTATTGTATTTATGAACACAACCACCATTATCATTTCCGGATCTCCGTCTGTATGTCTGTATGTATGTCCTTTATGCGTTCGCGAACGGCCCATCCGATTGAGATGAAATTTTCTACACGCCTTCCTTTCATTCCAGCGCAGCCAACTGTGATATTTTTTTAGTGTGAAATCGGCTGCTTACTTAATATTATTTAATTTTTCATTTTACATTATAATCTTATATACAGCGAGGGGACTTAACTCTAGAAAAGTTATTTCAAGGGGCATAACTTTTAATAACTTTTCTGTGTACCTTATAGTCATATTGTTGCATCTTTTTCAAAGATTTTTACACTCTTTGTCTATAGTTATGTACCGGCATATGAGTTATAATAAATAATGATACAAACTTTAAGGCATTTTCAAAGTTTTCATACAAATAATGCATAATGCATAACATTCTAACTCATCTTTTTATGCTTAAGAAGTTATCTACAGTCATGCAGGTGATTAGAAACAGTTTTCATTAGAAATAATGGATGGTGTGTGGAAGGACATTCTTTTAAGTTACTTTTTTTTTTGTTGTATCAATTTAATGAGACGCTACCCGCCAGGAGCTGGGCGAAGCCACGCCGGGTCAGATAGATAGACAGACCCACCTTTTCGCTGCAGTTATCTACAGGCATATGCGTTATAATCCTCCTCCTCCGCTCCCCTCCTCCTCCTACCCTCTTCCTCTTCACCTCCCGCTCCTCCCTCAACATCCTCCTCCTCCCTCTTTCTCCTTCTCCTCCCTCCTCCTCCCTCTTCCTCCTCCTCCTTCCTCCTCCTCCTTCCTCCTCCTCCTCCCTCCTCCTCCCTCTTCCTCCTCCTCCTTCCTCCTCCTCCTCCTCCCTCCTCCTCCTCCCTCCTCCTCCTCCCTCCTCCACCTCCCTCTTCCTCCTCCCAGCTCCTACTCCTCCTTTTTCTGCTTCTTCTGCTGCTGCTGGCGCCGCTCCATTTACCCAAGTTAATTGTTGGGGAAGATGTAAAGATCTTTCAAGTGCTCTTTCTAATGCTTTTTGTAAGTTGGTCTTCTTTTATCTAAGGTTGTTCAAACTGCAACCAATAAATGATTAGACAGACAGACAGACAGACAGACAGACAGACAGACAGACAGACAGAGTGTCGGGAACGGGAACTTATATGACTACTTATATGAATTAAATTAGATGCTCCCCATCAGGGGCTGGACGAAGCCGGGCCGGATCAGACAGACAGACAGATAGACAGACAGACAGACAGATAGATAATCGGGAACGGGAACGGGAGCTTATATGACTACTTATATGAATTAAATGAGATGCTCCACACCAGGAGCTGGGCGATGCCGGGCCGGGTCAGACAGACAGACAGACAGACAGACAGACAGACAGACAGACAGACAGACAGACAGACAGATAGTCGGTAACGGGAACGGGAACTTATATGACTACTTATATGAATTAAATGAGATGCTCCCCACCAGGGACTGGGCGAAGCCGGGCCGTGTCAGCTAGTATATATATATATATATGTGTGTGTGTGTGTGTGTGTGTGTGTGTGTGTGTATGTGTGTGGGTGGTTGGGTGGGTAGGTAGGTGTGTGTGTGTGTATGTGTGTGTGTGTGTGTGTGTGTTTGTGTGTGTAAACACACCATATACTCCCCGTCTGATGTCGTGAAAAGGGGTGTTTAACCTGACGTACTTGTACATGCGTCTATGTATCGGTACTACCCATAGCTTAGATAGATCACCTCAATAGTGGGAGCCAGTGAATGTCATGGAAAGAAAAGCCTGTCAGTGTGACATTGACCACATCACCCATCATCTTCTGACTGGCCTATGAATTTATAGGGCTGATATCATAAACACAACACGCCTCTTGGCGGGAACAGAAATCCTTTTAAACTATATATATATATATATATATATATATATATATATATATATATATATATATATATATATATATATATATATATATATATATATATATATATATATATATATATCCATCCATCCATCATGTGCCATGCCGGTAAGCGTGGGCGGTCATGTTCTGCCATCTCACTCGATCAACAGAGTCGTGGATCAGTTCCGTGTTTTTGTCTCGACCATGCCACAAGGCCAAGCCATCCAGATACTTGTTTCTAGGTCTTCCCCTTGGTCGGTTCCCCTCGATCTTACCAGTTGTCACCAAGTTCTCCAAATCATTTCTTCTCATAACATGCCCAAAAAATTGTGACTGTCTACGTCTAATGTCTCTGATCAGTTTACGATCTTCATTTGTTTCTTGAAGGACTTGTTCATTGGTCTTTCTGGCTGTCCATGGTATTCTTTGCATTTTCCTCAGAAACCACATTTCTACAGCCATCAGATATTTTTCAGCCTGGCTGCTCATTGTCCAAGCTTCACATCCATATAAAAGTACAGGTTCTATGTAGCATCTCAACACTCTTTTTCTCGTTTCAATTGACATCTTTTTATTGGTCAGTATGTTTTTCATCTTGCTAAAGGCTACTTTTGCCATGGCGATTCTTGTTCTAATCTCTTCAAGGCATCTCCCATCAGATGTTATTACTGTTCCGAGGTAATTGTACCTATTCACTTGTTGAAGAGTATTCCCATTTACTTGTATATTACACTGTGGTATTTCGTTCTTCTTAGTGACGACCATAATCTGTGTCTTTTTACAATTTAATTCTAACCCTTGTTGTTCACTATGTGTAACAACCGCATCTACTAAATTTTGCAGGTCCTGTTCATTGTCTGCAATCAAGACTGTATCATCTGCATATCTAATGTTATTGATGCATCGTCCCCCAATGTTGATTCCTTCCATATTTTCAATATTTCTGAAAATATTTTCACTGTACAGGGAAAACAGATCTGGAGACATTACACATCCCTGTCTCACACCTCTCTTAATAGGCTGATATATATATATATATATATATATATATATATATATATATATATATATATATATTCATTTATTCATTTAGTAGAATGTCCCATAACAACCTTCGGGAAAAATAACTTGTCAGTCATAAGCAAAGTGTTCCTGGGCCCGATTTATCCATCTGTAGATAATCTGCCAATTCCTCTACCCATCTTCATTTTGGCCTTCCTCTTCCTCTTTTCCCGTGTATTTACTCCTCCATTATTGCGAAAAATGGCGAGTCATGACCGCCCACGCTTTCCGGCATGGCACATGATTGATTGATTGATTATTGTTCTCTCAAAACTATCATGACGTTTCAAGTGACCAAAACATTTCAATGTTATTTATTTTATTATCTTTAGTAGCCAACCTTCTACAATATTCAGATCTTGCCGTATGGATGCATATGTTATTTTCCGTATCCAAGATATTCTTAGAACTCGTCTATAACATGCATATATTTATATTGGACACTGTAACAAATATATTATCTTTCCACTGACATTTCCTTTGCCTCTTTATTGACAATGTGCACATTACAAAAGATAGTGCCTTTAGCGTGGCAGTTAATGCATTTTCCCATGCATGCAACCATGTCCGCATGTTTTTGATTTATCTTTGAAATCACTTGCATCGCAACATAAATGGGATGAAATTATCGATCGTCGCCGCTCACCAATAATTATTTAATGTAAAACTTTCAACGCGAACTAAATTAGTAATCTCCATTTGTCTACTTCACATCCATGCCGACATTATGGGGTGCGAGAAGAAAAAGCTTGGCCCGGCCAACTAGCAAATTAACTGGAAGAAAACATGCCCTCAAGCCATACTTAGTTAAGTAAAGGGTCCTTTTCCATACACCTGGCGGCATAAAGGGCATACAGTTATTCTGATTCTGATTCGTATTCTTATTCTTGTAGACCGATCGGCATTCGAAGGGGGCGGAAAAATAAAGGGGGAGGGGTGTGTGATGTGGTCTATAACGTGTGTCCGCTTTGCACACACCAGTACGACACAGTTAAACATCTCTACTTTGAGTGCACTCCTGTTGAAGATTGTAACAAATTGTTATTTCCACAAACGCTAGATAAATATAACAGTTTATATAAAACAAACATAATAACTGCCGAAATAAATATACCTCCATCCTATTCAATATTGAGTCACAATAATATGGAATAACCACAATAACACCAATTCATATCATGACAGTATTCTGTTATGTATTACAATGTTCAGACACGTAGATGTCATTACATATGGATTCATTACATATTGATTTCATGATAACTCGTTATGCTAAACAACTCTTCCAGTCTTGACCACGGAACCTCAGAGCTATTCTTTGGGCCAAATACATTATAAATAAAATTGCTTTTAGAATAATAAATGTTAGCATTTAACAATGTTAATTTGTTGCTAGTTGTTACTTTCACCATCTACCTCAGACAATCATAAGCATGGCGACATCTGTCCCAATCAGCTCTTGCTCTGACGACACTCTAAAACAGATTTTACTTTAGCGACATATGTCATAGACAGATGTCATAGACAATTCTTACTCTAGTGTTATCTGGCTCAAACAGTGTTTACTCCAGCTACATATATCCAAGATAGTTCTTACTCTAGCGTCATATGTCCCAGACAGTAGTAACTCTAGCGACATATGTGTGGAACAGACAGTTATTACTCTAGTGACATATGTGTGGAACAGTTATTACTCTAGTGACATATGTGTGGAACAGACAGTTATTACTCTAGTGACATATGTGTGGAACAGACAGTTATTACTCTAGTGACATATGTGTGGAACAGTTATTACTCTAGTGACATATGTCATATACACCACTTTCACATTTCCTTTTTAGTGGAATGTCTCAGATAGTTGTCATGTTACAGTTATCTGTGAAATGACTATACATACATTACCGATATGTGCCTTAGACAGTTCTTATATTTGCGAAATATGTCTCAGACAGTTCTTACATTAGCGATATATGTCTTAGACCAGTGGTTCTCAACCGGTGGGGAATTCCCCCCCCCCCCCCCGGAGGGAATTTTAGGGTTTCCATGGGGGGGGGGGATGAAGACCATTTCAAGATCGCGTTAATACAATAAACCGATTACTTGATATTGTTTTTCCCTTCATACTTTACAGTTATGTACGTCTCATCCTTCTAAAATTCATTTTATAAAGTAAGTAGACCCACAAATCATGTTTTATGTGGATGTTTAGACTTGTTTTAGTATATGCTATTAAATTTACCTTCCATTTTTACGTATACTGTGTAGGGGTGGGGGGATTTTTAGATAGGAAATATGAAAGGGGGGAATGACGTTCTGAAAATACCGTGAAGGGGGGCACGGGCCAAATTTTTGAAAGGAAAGGGGGGGGGGATGACGTTATGAAAATATGGTGAAGGGGGGGCAAGGGCCAAAAAAGGTTGAGAACCACTGTCTTAGACAGTTCCAACACTAACCACAAACGCATTAGACAGTTCACGCTATAGCGACATGTCTCAGACAGTTGCTACTTTAACAACGTCAGTCTCGAATTGTTGTCATTTTCCTCACATCAGTTTCAGGAAGTTATTAATGTAACGCTGTCAATCAAAAGCAGTTGTTATATCAAAAGCAGTTGTTATATTGGCGCCCTCAGTCGAACCCAGTCATTATTTCAACGCCGTCTGTCTTAGACAGTTATTATATTAACCTCATCAGTCGCATACCGTTGTGACTTTAACACCAACTCTTTCAGATAATTATTACTGTAACCCACCACGGGCGCCCATGTGTTACTGGGGCACGAGAGGGGAAGCAAAGAATCACTCTAGACCCCCTCAGCATGTTGTACAAGGCGATTGAAGAGTTTTGGATAGAGACTGGCTAGCTCACACAGTAAAAGTAAACAGTAGAAACAACAACAGCCAACACCTAACCAATCATGAGCTGCCCAACAAAGGGCTCAACGTGCGTGGGTGTGGGTCTATAGTCCACTCGGAGTCTAACGGGTTAAAGTAGTAGTAGTAGTAGTAGTAGTAGTAGTAGTAGTAATAGTAGTAGTAGTAGTAGTAGTAGTAGTAGTAGTAGTAGTAGTAGTAGTAGTAGTAGTAGTAGTAGTAGTAGTAGTAGTTGTTGTTGTTGTTGTTGTTGTAGTAGTAGTTGTAGTAGAAGTAGAAGTAGTAGTAATAGTAGTAGTAGTAGTAGTAGTAGTAGTAGTAGTAGTAGTAGTAGTAGTAGTAGTAGTTGTTGTTGTTGTTGTTGTAGTAGTAGTAGTAGTTCTAGTAGTAGTAGTAGTAGTAGTAGTAGTAGTAGTAGTAGTAGTAGTAGTAGTAGTAGTAGCAGCAGCAGTAGCAATAGTAGTAGTAATAGTAGTAGTAGTAGTAGTAGTAGTAGTAGTAGTAGTAGTAGTAGTAGTAGTAGTAGTAGTTGTTGTAGTAGAAGTAGTAGTAATAGTAGTAGTAGTAGTAGTAGTAGTAGTAGTAGTAGTAGTAGTAGTAGTAGTAGTAGTAGTAGTAGTTGTAGTAGTTGTAGTAGTAGTAGTAGTTGTTGTAGTAGTAGTAGTAGTAGTAGTAGTAGTAGTAGTAGTAGTAGTAGTAGTAGTAGTAGTAGTAGTAGTAGTAGTAGTAGTAGTAGTAGTAGTAGCAGCAATAGCAATAGTAGAAGTAGTAGTAGTAGTAGTAGTAGTAGTAGTAGTAGTAGTAGTAGTAGTAGTAGTAGTAGTAGTAGTAGTAGTAGTAGTAGTAGCAGCAGCAGCAGCAATAGCAATAGTAGAAGTAGTAGTAGTAGTAGTAGTAGTAGTAGTAGTAGTAGTAGCAGCAGCAGCAGCAGTAGTAGTAGTAGTAGTAGTAGTAGTAGTAGTAGTAGTAGTAGTAGTAGTAGTAGTAGTAGTAGTAGTAGTAGTAGTAGTAGTAGTAGTAGCAGCAGCTGCTGCTGCAGTAGTTTAGTTTAGTTTAGTCGAAGGATCAACATCACGGCTCACGGGTGTAACCCATAACGCAAGCCTGAGTCCGGAAAATCTCAGCTCCTTGCACGAGCTACGTAGCACCGGCGAGGATCCTGAAATACTTTGGATCGATTTTTAACTCGACATTTTTTTAACTCGAAATTTCGAGTAGCAGTAGTAATAGTAGCCGGCTTCCTGGCCTAGAGGTTGGCGACTTTTCTCCGTAATCTCGTATACTCGCGTAAGTAACTTGACGACAGTGAGAATCAGCAGTGATTCGAATCGCGTCGGTAACTTACGGGGTATGTGAGCCTGCCGCTCAGAAAGCAATGGAAAACTACTGAGCGTAATCTTGCCAAGAAGTCAACAATCAGCTGAAAGATGCTGATGTTGACAGCGTTGTCATGTAAAGGATATGCAAACCATTTTTAGTAGTAATAGTAGAATAGAGAGGAGAGAGAGACGATGAGGAGGTGGAAGGGGAAGACGAAGAAGCTGAAAAAGGAGGATAAGGCAATTTATTTTAAAGGAGGCATACAAAGATGACGCAGAATGGGGAAAAGGACAAAGAGCAAAGGAGAAAAGAAAAAGGAGGAGAAAGATGAGGAACGTCTTTGAAACTCTATAATTCAGCTTTCAAACATCTAAACAAGATCTGTATGATATAGGCAAAACATTCACGCATTACAATTTAAGGAATCGATAATAGCGCTCTTAAACTTCCGGTGTGCTCATGCCGAAGTATTGAGTTCAACCCCTTACACCAGTCAGTTGGACTAACATTTCTTTGACTTAGGGACGTAAATTACAAGCGCCTCAGAAGTCGGAGTGGGTTCACCTGACAGCGAAGTACACTGGAACAGGGAAAGCTAATCCACACACAAACATCAGTCTAGTGAACTAGAAATATCAGCGCGTGTAAGGACTACGCTTGGGTTCAAAGCGAGCGAATGTAAAAAACTACAAAAATGACCAGCATTTTCAAACAGTTTGTGGCGGCACCCTGGCTCTGAAAGACCTTCAAGTGTGCACAGGATGAATGTCGCAGACATGAATGCTGCACTATACTTGCTGACGTTAGAGACATGAATGCTGGACTACACTTGCTCACGTTAGAGACATGAATACTGGACTACACTTGCTCACGTTAGAGACATGAATGCTGCACTATACTTGCTGACGTTAGAGACATGAATGCTGGACTACACTTGCCGACGTTAGAGACATGAATGCTGGACTACACTTGTTCACGTTAGAGACATGAATGCAGCACTATACTTGTTCACGTTAGGGACATGAATGCTGCACTATACTTGTTCACGTTAGAGATACGAATGCTGCACTATACTTGTTCACGTTAGAGACATGAATGCTGGACTACACTTGCTCACGTTAGGGACATGAATGCTGGACTATACTTGTTCACGTTAGGGACATGAATGCTGGACTATACTTGTTCACGTTAGGGACATGAATGCTGGACTATACTTGTTCACGTTAGGGACATAAATGCTGGACTATACTTGTTCACGTTAGGGACATGAATGCTGGACTATACTTGTTCACGTTAGAGACATGAATGCTGGACTACAATTGCTGACGTTAGAGACATGAATGCTGTACTATACTTGCTGACGTTAGAGACATGAATGCTGGACTACACTTGTTCACGTTAGAGACATGAATGCTGCACTATACTTGTTCACGTTAGAGATACGAATGCTGCACTATACTTGTTCACGTTAGAGACATGAATGCTGGACTACACTTGCTCACGTTAGGGACATGAATGCTGGACTATACTTGTTCACGTTAGGGACATGAATGCTGGACTATACTTGTTCACGTTAGGGACATGAATGCTGGACTATACTTGTTCACGTTAGGGACATGAATGCTCGACTATACTTGTTCACGTTAGGGACATGAATGCTGGACTATACTTGTTCACGTTAGAGACATGAATGCTGGACTACAATTGCTGACGTTAGAGACATGAATGCTGTACTATACTTGCTGACGTTAGAGACATGAATGCTGGACTACACTTGCTGACGTTAGAGACATGAATGCTGGACTATACTTGTTCACGTTAGAGACATGAATGCTGGACTACACTTGCTCACGTAAGAGACATGAATGCTGCACTATACTTGTTCACGTTAGAGATACGAATGCTGCACTATACTTGTTCACGTTAGAGATACGAATGCTGGACTACACTTGCTGACGTTAGAGACATGAATGCTGCACTATACTTGTTCACGTTAGAGATACGAATGCTGCACTATACTTGTTTACGTTAGAGATACGAATGCTGGACTACACTTGCTGACGTTAGAGACATGAATGCTGGACTACACTTGCTGACGTTAGAGATATGAATGCTGGACTACACTTGCTGACGTTAGAGACATGAATGCTGGACTACACTTGCTGACGTTAGAGACATGAATGCTGGACTACACTTGCTGACGATAGAGACATGAATGCTGCACTACACTTGCTGACGTTAGAGACATGAATACTGGACTACACTTGCTGACGTTAGAGACATGAATGCTGCACTATACTTGCTCACGTTAGAGACATGAATGCTGCACTATACTTGCTCACGTTAGAGACATGAATGCTGGACTATACTTGCTCACGTTAGAGACATGAATGCTGCACTATACTTGCTTACGTTAGAGACATGAATGCTGGACTACACTTGCTGACGTTAGAGACATGAATGCTGCACTACACTTGCTCACGTTAGAGACATGAATGCTGGACTACACTTGCTGACGTTAGAGACATGAATGCTGGACTACACTTGCTCACGTTAGAGACATGAATGCTGCACTACACTTGCTCACGTTAGAGACATGAATGCTGGACTACACTTGCTGACGTTAGAGACATGAATGCTGGACTACACTTGCTGACGTTAGAGACATGAATGCTGCACTACACTTGCTCACGTTAGAGACATGAATGCTGGACTACACTTGCTGACGTTAGAGACATGAATGCTGGACTACACTTGCTCACGTTAGAGACATGAATGCTGGACTACACTTGCTGACGTTAGAGACATGAATGCTGGACTACACTTGCTCACGTTAGAGACATGAATGCTGCACTACACTTGCTCACGTTAGAGACATGAATGCTGGACTACACTTGCTGACGTTAGAGACATGAATGCTGGACTACACTTGCTCACGTTAGAGACATGAATGCTGGACTACACTTGCTGACGTTAGAGACATGAATGCTGGACTACACTTGCTGACGTTAGAGACATGAATGCTGCACTATACTTGCTCACGTTAGAGACATGAATGCTGCACTACACTTGCTCACGTTAGAGACATGAATCTGCACTACACTTGCTCACGTTAGAGACATGAATCTGCACTACACTTGCTCACGATATAGCTCGAGGTTGGGTGACTGTTTTCCTTAGCTTCACATGTAACTTCCACAAAACCGTGTTAATTGCCTGGTTCTGTGTTCCAAGGCTGTATCGACTCGAGTCGTGCTGATCGGAACAGTCCTATCATTATTGCGAACGTTTTATTTTTGTTAAGGTCTCTTAGTCCCACTATGTCCCTTTCACCCATTGTTTCCCACCAAGGCCCCTCTGTCAGTGTTAGTGGTGAGTGATTTGGTGATTCAAGTTTGTAGTTTGGATAACCGCCTCTGTCCCCTGGTCAGATCAAGTGCAGATAAATCTACACTTTGATCTTAGCCAAAAGGCCGAGAATCGATTGCGAACTGAACCAGCAGTAACCAGAACCACTGTGTAGGCACATAAGATAGGACCAACAAAAGCCAAGGACTATTTTTAACACTTTAAGGCGTATTGGGTATAAAGTGCTAGACTCATTCTTTGTATAGACAGATCGGCACTCGCTGGCTGATGTGGTCAGTATCAGGCTTTACATCTCAAGAATTTCCTGATATCCATTTTAAGCTGGGTCGACCTAAGAGAACAGGTCATATTTATAAATGCGCCCCAATGAGACAGGATGGCAACAGTCACTCGCATTAACCACTACAATAATATTTTTTTCCCGTTTTTGTAGGACAATGCAGTGAAATCCAGCATTTTGGGGCTGTTTGTGATCTCATGGCAAGTTTACGTTCAGTAGTTTGCCATTGTTTTCTGAACGATCGGCTCATATACCTACGTAAGTAACCAGTGCGACTCGATATGCTGCCACATCTCGCGCAGCTTATTTCGTATGTGGATATAACAACGTCCTTAACCCTTTCGCAGGGAGACCGGCACAATAATAATAATAATAATAATAATAATAATAATAATAATAATAATAATTAATAGTAATAATAATAATTAATAGTAATAATAATAACAATAAATAATTAATAATGACAATTAATATAATAATAATAATAATAATAATAATAATATTAATAATAATAATAATAATAATAATAATAAGAATAAGAATAAGAATAAGAATAAGAATAATAATAATAATAGTGATAAATGTGTCAAGGAGCCGCTCCTTCTATGAGCCTGTGATGTGACAGTGCTATGGCATGTTGTAAGCCTGAAGGCAAAGAGGAATAGGTGGCCAATCTCTACCTCATTTTAGCAAGGGATGAGCCCAGGCTTCGAACCCGCATCCCACCATACTCATGACTTTGTCATCACAGTTCGCTATGCTGTCACATAACACAGGGTACAGTTACTGAACCATACATCACATAACACAGAGTACAGTTACTGAACCATACACACATAACACAGGGTACAGTTACTGAACCATACACACATAACACAGGGCACAGTTACTGAACCATACATCACATAACACAGGGTACAGTTACTGAACCATACATCACATAACACAGGGTACGGTTCCTGAACCATACGCAACAAAGCACAGGGTACAGTTCCTGGGCCATACAGCACATAACACAGGGTGCCGTTCTTGAACAATACACACATAACACAGTGCACAGTTACTGAACCATACGCCGCGGTCGACAACAGAGTGCAGTGAAAGGTATAGACGAGGTTAAAAGCCAGAATAACAGTCATCTAAGAGATCAACTGCAATGAACAACGCAGCGAACACGCGCAAGAAAAACAACTAAAAGAGCCACAATTGCTTTGAACTGTAGTAACATATTGTTTTGAAAGGACAGAAATAATAATAATACGAAGTTATTTTAGAAGGAAAAAACAAGCAAACGAACAAAAACCCCGGGGATTTGAACTCGCGGATATTCGCACTGAAAGAACACAATTATTTGAAAGGAAATTATCCGCCATTATTGATTGACCCCGTTTTGTGGCCTTCATCGAGAGGAAACTGCTGTTCAAATCAGATAATCTCATCAGGAATCGCGCTTTCTTTCTCCAAACTGTGCTCGGAGAACTAGTTTTGTTACTATTAGCTGGAGAATATTTGATTTTAGATGCCCTTTGACACCGTGCCGCGGGGACACACATCGCAACAGTGGGTGACAATGGCAGCCGGTCTGTACATTACATTCTAGTACACATAAGTGTGTGTGAATGTATGTTCAACAGAGGTTGACAATTGAATATGGTCATTATGACTGGCACCTTGCCGTCTTGACAGACCATAGTTTGTAAAATGGAGTTAGATCTCTCCATAACACAAAGCCTGGGCTGAACTTAGAGACCATGTGTTGCCCATGCAGCATGATCCCTCTCTCGGCCTGCCTAGTTTACTCCAGAGGAAAGGTAGCACCAATACGTCTAAAACAAGACAAGCTGCAGAAGCTGCCGGATCAGCAAAGCAATGCTCTAACTGTCCGCCTGACGGAGCTTCGATCCTAGACCAGTTGCCAACCAAGGCTTAGGGCCTGGTCTGTCCTGCCATGACATTCAGTCTTTATACTACTACTACTACTACTACTACTACTACTACTACTACTACTACTACTACTACTACTACTACTACTACTACTACTACTACTACTACTACTATTACTACTACCACCACTACTATTTCTACTACTACTACTACTACTACTACTACTACTACTACTACAACTACTACTACTACTACTACTACTACTACTACTACTACTACTACTACTACTACTACTATTATTATTACTGCTATTGCTGCTGCTGCTGCTTCTGCTGCTGCTACTACTGCTACTACAACTACTACTGCTACTACTACTACTACTACTACTACTACTACTACTACTACTACTACTACTACTACTACTACTACTACTACAACTACTACTACTACTACTGCTACTACTACTGCTACTACTACTACTACTACTAATAATAATAATAATAATAATAATAATAATAATAATAATAATAATAATACTCCTACTACCACTACTACTATTATTATTATTATTATTACTAGAACTACTACTGTTACTAGTAGTAATACTACAGTTGTTGCTGCTTTTCTGATACTGCAACTACTTCTATCACTACTGATACTATTACTATTACTACTGATACTGCTACTGTACAAGCAGCTTTCTTTGGTCATGTGATGAGAAGAGAGGCATTGGCGAACATCGTGACAACTGGAAAGTTCGAGGGGAAGAGAGGCAGAGACAGACCAAGAGAAATTATGCTGGATGGATTGAGACGGTGGCATGGAGAAATATCATCAGCAGAGTTGATCCAGAAAACCAAATACCGAGATCTGTGGATAGTCATGAACGCCTACGCCAGCGGGCATGTCACTTGATGACTGCTACTATTACTGCTAGAACTACTTCAATGCTACTACCCCACCACTATCACTACGACAACTACTACTGCAATTACTACTACGCCTACTACTGCTGCTCCTACTACCACTAGCTGCACTTTTACTGATGCTAAATCCTGAACAGGTAAGAGAACTCACCTGCTGAAACACGATATATCTGGCGGAGGTCATAAATCACTAATATGGAAGTGGAAGATCAGGGAAAACTACCACATTTCTTCCTGAAAATAAGTTTATAATCAGGTCACACATTTATAGTCTATAGAAATATAATGTCAATCTGGGGGATGCGTGGTCTCGAGGTATGGTGTCCGCCTCGAGTGCTGGCGGTCCCGGGTTCAAGCCCCGGTGATGACCGGGATTTTTTCACGTGGACTTCTAGTAATACAATTTCCCCTGGCCTCTGGGTAGTGAGATCGGACGCCCGTGTGTATTATTGCGCACGTAAAAAAATCCCTTGGCAGTTGGAAATCGAAAAAGAGTAGCCTAACGGCGCTGCCCGGGCAAAATTTCGAGTTAAAAATCTACCCCAAGTATTTCAGGATCCTCACGGGTGCTACGGAGTTCGTACACTGAGCTGAGTTTCTCCAAACACAGGTATGAGTTAGGAGGAGAACGGAGCACTTATGGGTTACACCCGTGTGCCGTGATGTTGATCCATCTACTAAACTATAATGTCAATCTTCAGATCGAACGACCTGATTTCTGCTTCTGTCCTCTCGCTAGCACTCATTCCCCCATGTTAATGGCTCTATTAAAAGCAGCAATTAGTTTCAGGCTCTTGGCATTCAGTTTCTAATGAAAGGAAGTTGAATAATGGCATATGAGCTGACAATGACATGAATGCGGTCCGTCCACGCTTCGGTTAAGCTTTCATCATTCGCTACGGGAGTATAAAGCTGACCACCGATTTCTCCATGCACTCATCATCATCATCATCATCATCATCATCATCATCATCATCATCATCAAGTGCCATGTAGGCGTTGGTGTAGGCGTTCATGACTTTCCAGAGATCTCGGTCTTTTGTTTTCTGGATCTACTCGGCTGGTGATATCCCTCCATGCCACCGTCTCAATCCACCCAGCATCATTTCTTTTGGTCTGCGTCTGCCTCTGTTCTCCTCGATCTTTCAAGTTGTCACGATGTTCTCCAATGCCTCTCTTCTCATCACATGATCAATAAAGCTGTTTGCCTCTTTCTTATTGTTGTATATAATGTTCTAGTTTCATTAGCCTCTTTCAGGCAGTCTTTGTTAGTTACTTTGACAGTCCAAAGAATTCGCAACATTTGTACCAGGAAACACATCTCTGTTGCTTCCAAGTTATTCCTAACTTGTTCATTTACATTCCAAGATTCACAGCCATACAGCAAAGCAGGTTCTATATAGCACTTCATCACTCTCTTTCTTACATTCAATGATAGCGACTTATTGTATAAGATTTTCTGAAATGTTCTTGCCCTTGTCTACTCGTAATCTCTGTTGTGCATCTTCCATCTGATGTTATAAATACCCCTAGGTATTTAAAACTATCCACTTGCTGAAGAATTTTCCCTTCTATCTCTATTTCACATTTGGGTGTCACCTTTTTCATTTTTATCACCACTGTTACTGTCTTCTTGATATTCAAGGAGGGTCCTTTCTAACATTTCATATACACGCAAATGGTTCCTTTAGCGCAGGGGTCACCAAACTCTTTTCACAACGGGCCAGATAACTGACAAATTTACTAGCGCGGACCACATATTAGTTCTGTACAATACTGCGTCGGTCTCCGTGGCGAGGATCATACGGTCGCGGTTCGTAATGCCGTATACCCGCGTTCATAACACAACTGCGCGCGATTTGGCAGCAGACCGCGTTTCGCTGGTTTTTTACGCTATGTTATGGGTAATTCAGAAAGCAATGGCAAACTACTGAACGTAAACTTGCTAAGACATCCATTCATCCATCATGTGCCATGCCGATTATCGTGGGCGGTCATGTTTTGCCATCTTACTCGATCACCAGAGTCGTGAATCAGCTCCGTGTTCCTGCCTCGACCATGCCACGTAGCCAAGCTATCCCAGTATTTACTTCTCGGTCTTCCCCTTGGTCTCTTCCCTTCGATCTTGCCAGTTGTCACCAAGTTCTCCAAGTCATAACATGCCCAAAAACGTTTGACTGTCTCCGTCTAATGACTCTAATCAGTTTACGATCTTCATTGGTTTCTTGAAGGACTTGCCAAGACTTAAACAACAGCAAAATATGCAGGTATTGACCGCAAACGTCCTGTAAAGGATATGCAACTAACTTTAACAATACTTGCAAGCCAGAACGAAAGCTCTGGGAAAAAAGACGAAAAACTAAGTTATTCATGGGTGGGTTCAATGCACACCAAAAAAAAAAAAGACAACCAACATATGTATTTACTAAAATAAAGTTATCAAAGAAGGCGACGTTAGCAAAAAGATTGTTACATCAGACCTTGTGTGCACATATCCGATTCTCACAAACTAAGCAGCAAAAAAGGTTAGTGAGATTTGTTAAACTGATATTTGGCTGTCAAGATAGCATCAATGTTTGATTTGTAGCACTATGTTCTCTCCAAGTTCTTCTGTTTTTCGCACAACTGAACTTGCCGAAAGGCTGATAGTTACAAACAAATCGGCTTTCTCAGGACACAAGTCATATGCTGCTTCCATCATAGACTCTTGTATGAAGTTGCCATATGTAAACTGTTTTCCTCGTTCTGCTATTTTATGCACTATTTTGTAACGTGTACGAGTGACAGATTCATTTTCAGCAAACTTTCTCGCGAAGAGATTTCTTTATGTTTCTAAACAACGTTTCATTGACTCATATTTCTCAGAATGTAACTTTATAGAAAACATTGAATATGTTGATAGATGTTTTGTTTCGTAGTGACGCCGAAGATTGTACTCTTTCAAAACGGCAACACTATCACTGCATATTACGCAACTGGTTTTCTGGTCCTTTGTTTCCACAAAGAAGTATTTTACTCCCCATTATTCATTAACAACGCGACACTCAGCGTCCATTATTATTTTCTTAGTAACCATAATGAAAGGTGAAGTACACGGGATCTGAAAAAGACATTGAATTAGAAACAATTAAAACCCTATTGAAACACAAGAAAAGCTGAGAACAAGGGGTCACTGGTGAAGCTACTGCTCACCAAAGGTGCATATAAAGTTTATAGGTATCTTTGGTAATAGAATATATCTCATAATAAGATTTACAAAATATATTAATAGGCCGGCCTAAATAAAAGCCTAGAGCAGTGTTTTTCAACCGGAGTTCCACCGAAACAGACCGAAATCTTCCAAATGCAATACTGCTTCCCATCTGGTTTATTACATCAAATAGGAAAGCCACGTGGATTATCGCAGTGAGTTCCTTGAACAACGTAAACATTTTCGTAAGGATTTGCTCCAGCAGAAAGGTTGAAAACACTGGCCTAGAGGCCAGCTCGATTAACACGTTGACCGGGGAAGTCTTCTGAGCTGGAGATAATATTTTCGTAATGATACGAGGTTTCTATGGCATTTGTATGCTATGTTTGCCTCTATTCACACTTGTAGTTCACTTACCTATCACTGTCAAACAAAGAAATCCTTATTACATACCTATAAAATGGATGACTTGCAAAATGAAGTAAATATTTCTGGAGCACCGGCCCTGTGTTGACAGCCGGACGCATCTGGGGAAGGGAAAGATGCGTGCGTGTGTGTGTGTGTGTGTTGTGTGAGTGTTTGTGTGTGTGTGTGTGTGTGTGTGTGTGTGTAACATCAGAGCGTAGGTGGCGCTACCACGAGCCGGGGAATTAATTGGGATGGCGCGAAATAAGCAAACATTATAATAAACAAGAAAATCTGGATACAATAATTTATAACTGAAAATAGTAACTTTAAGACACATAGCAGCCAGGAGGTCTCTACACGTTTGAAGATCACCTGTTATTCTAAACAAAATAGTTACATTTAATTTGTATCAGAACGTCTCGTGTTCCATACGTTATATCAAGCAAATTCGAGTACTGTCCGCGGGCCGGATGAAATGACGTCGCGGGCCGGATACAGCCCGCGGGCCGTAGTTTGGTGACCCCCTGCACTTTAGCGGGATTTACTGCATATATTTTTACGTTCCTTACTGAAGATCTACTACGAGCGCAAAAGGACGCCTAAGAAGTTAATGGATTGACGACATCAAAGACATTGTACAATCACACGGTATGACATTATCCAGTGCCACCATCGGGCGCTGGAGGACATACCATTCCACCCCACGACACCTGGCGGCAATAGTGAAGATAATAATGATGAAGATGATGACTGAAGTTGAGCAGGACTGTAGAAGGTACCTGGCTGTCAAACACACAAAAAGATCCTACGAACACATCTACATCTATGATACACACGATCTGTCAGTCAGCTGTGTCATGTTCTCAGTTGAAAGAGTATGACCTCACCTTGCTGCGAAAGTTGATCATTAGCATAATTATCATGTTTGTCAAGTGGGAGCTATGTCAATGTTGTCATGTAAGAATCTTTTATAGAAGTTGTTGCCGTTGCATAAGTTGGACTTTGATAATTCTATTGTAGAGATCACCCAGGTTTGCTAGTCCACCTGCTTCTACCTTGACCCGTATGTTGCCTTGGGCTGGAATCTATTGAATCGTGCATGTATTTAAATTATTGTTCACACTGTCTAAGGGCGAATCATTTCTTTTAGTCTTATAGTGAGAGTTTATTGTCAGGGTGGATATTACTTGGATGACTTCAGTATAATCACTATGTATCTGTTGTTTCGCTATCAATAAGTATTTCTGCTGTTTGTTTCAAAAGTTCCCGCATCAGAGTTCGATTTGTCCTCAAGTTAGAATTTATTGTCAGGGCGAATATTTCTCCAATGACTTCAGTAAAATCACTATTTATCTGTTGTTTTGTTCTCAATAAGTATTTCTCCTCTTCGTTCCAAAAGCTTCTGCTTCAGTGTTAAAGTTATTGCAACAGTTTCCTGTTGCGATTGAGAGTAGAAAACATTTTTATCAAATGTGATATGAACGCCTGCCCATAATTGTCTATTGCATTTATGGCTGAGCTCTCGGTGTAATATGTCCAATATGCCACAGGAAATACGTGATCAATATATTTAACTGTTATGAGCTTTCCCTGTATGTCTGGCTGGGCGCCTTTGTTGTTGATGCCTGCTATACAGGATTTGAGCTCCGGTAAACATCTTCTTGTCCGTAAAAGGATAATTGTGTTATAGGGAAGTTTTGTTGGAGCTGAACTCGATATTTGAAAGTGTGATAAATGTTGTGCGTGTGAGACATTTTACTACCATGAGGATTATTCTTCCTCATTATCCTCCTCTTCTTCCTTCTCCACTACCTGCTCCATCTCCTCATCTTCTTCTTCTTCTTCTTCTTCTTCTTCTTCTTCTTCTTCTTCTTCTTCTTCTTCTTCTTCTTCTTCTTCTTATTCTTCTTCTTCTTCTTCTTCTTCTTCTCCTCCTTCTTATCTCCCACTGGAGCATTGACCTACAACTAACACACGCTAAGTCCTGTCTAAATATTTTCACAATTTGTTGGATTTTGCAGTCAAAGTTTTGACTAAAGCTAAAGAGGTAACCGGACTCACGCCAATGCTCCTTGTTAGCCTCTTACGGCATGCACGCTAGTTACAGTGCTACTGTTCACTGCTTGGCTCATGGGCCACGGTAATGGACGGACAACCAGGATTATTATTTTGTAGAATACATTTGTAGAGCACAAAACAAGAATTAGGGTGAATGAACCCACAAAAACCACGGCCCTCAACAATAACCACAGCTGAAAGACGCAGGTTGAACGAGGCCGAATTTGGAATTTTTGTTTTGAAAATTGGAATTGGACACGCTGAAGAGCTACTCCTGAAATGACCTTCACCCCCAAACATGTTTACTTTGAACCCACTGTAACCTAGATGGTGTGTTACTCTTTTCAGTTTGAGATCGCTTCCACCCTGCTCCCTGGCGAAGGAGATTACGTACGCAGTTCGTAATCCCGCATACCCGCGTTCGAAACACAGCTGTGTTGGTTTTTTGTGAAATGGTATGGGTGCCGGTCGTTCAGAAAGCAATGGCAATCTACTGAACGTAAACTTGTCCAGGAATCACGAACAGCCAAAAAAAAAATGTTGGGTTTGACTGCTACGTCCTGTAAAGCACATGCAACTAACTCTTAAACACCCCAGAAATATTTATTTTCGCGGAACTCTAGAGGCCACTAAGACAGCACTTAAACAGATTCGCTAAATTGATTGGTGCTCATAGAAAAAACAGAAGTACACATTAGGGGACACACCTGGCAACATGAACATTGAAAGCTTTAATTATTTTAGCCGACGCTGTAGCGAAGGTTTACATTCGCAATGCCGCACACAGCGTTCGAAACACGGCTGCTGACGATTTGTAAACAGACCCCATGGCGCTGGTTTACATAAAATGATATGAGCATCGGTGGTTCAGACAGAAATGGCAAAATACTGAACGTAATCATGTCAAGAAATCACAAACAACTAAAGAATTGTGGGTTTGATTACGATGTCCTGCAAAGGATATGTAACTAAAATAGTTATTTTGTGCACGCAGCGAGGCACTGACGTCATTTGGATGTGACAGGTTCGAATCCCGGTGTGGTATTTATAGCTTTCCATTTGTATGTTGTCTAGTGTGTCCTCTGGTCTCTATATCTTTCTTCTATTTCTGTGACCTCTAATCAATACTTGCGAATTTGCGCATGAATTATTACAATCAGTGGCAGACAGCGTCTAAATAATATTGGTTGCCAGGACTTACAGATCATTAACATCTAATTGTATGGTGACCCACTTCATTAGGAACCCACATAACCCACTAGCCATTAAAATGTTGTCTAATGTGTAAGGTGACCCACTTCATTAGGGACCCACAGAACAAACTAGTCATTAACATTTTGCCTAATGTGTAAGGTGACCCACTTCATTAGGGTCCCACAGAGCCCACTAGCCATTAACATGTTGTCTAATGTTTAAGATGACTCACTTCATTAGGAACCCACATAACCCACTAGCCATTAAAATGTTGTCTAATGTGTAAGGTGACCCACTTCATTAGGGACCCACAGAACAAACTAGTCATTAACATTTTGCCTAATGTGTAAGGTGACCCACTTCATTAGGGTCCCACAGAGCCCACTAGCCATTAACATGTTGTCTAATGTTTAAGATGACTCACTTCATTAGGGTCCCACAGAACCCACTAGCCATTAACATTTTGCCTAATGTGTAAGGTGACCCATTTCATTAGGAACCCACAGAACCAACTAGCCATTAACATTTTGTCTTGTGTTTAAGGTGATCCACTTCGTTGTTGTTGTTGTTGTTGTTGTTGTTGTTGTTGTTGTTGTTGTTGTTGTTGTTGTTGTTGTTGTTGTTGTTGTTGTTGTTTGTCCATCAAGAATGATGATGACCATTCATTTCATTCAGTGCGGTTGAAAGTATGGAGCCGTGAGTTCTAAGATGGCTGATAAGGCCTATTTTGGCTGGAAATGTTCTTTGACAATGTGGGCAAACAATGCTTGACGTTTCTGGAGGAGGATCTCCAGCAGTGGTTTTTCTGTTCTGCCTTTTCTTCACAGCTCTTGCAGTCCTGGTTGCCTCACACGTGACTGCACCCTTATTCATTAGGGCCCCACAGAACACTCTAGCCATTGGCCGAGCTGATACCCTGGCCGGCCTGCAACTAATCACACTAACACGCTTTGATTCAAAATATTATTATTTTAAAATAACAACAGGGTGAGACAGACTGAGTTATATTATATGTCAAATTTTCATTTCTACCTTCCTCATCTTTCATTGTGGGTTCGTGGTGGTAGAAGCAATCAACGCAATGCCTAAGCAGTTGCACCCTGCGCTAACGCAAGTGCATTTCAATGCACGACACGATCCAGACCGATAGATGTGACGTGTCTCGTGTTGTTTCATCATATTAGCTGACTTGATGTGATTTATTTATACGTGTGCATTCAATACGTTTGCTAGCCGCCATTCCTGGGCCAGGTTCCTGTTTTATTGCCATATTTTGCATCGTTAATCTGATCCACATGTTTTGTTTCCAGTTTTCTGCGCATCTATCTATCTATCTATCTATCTATCTATCTATCTATCTATCTATCTATCTATCTATCTATCTATCTATCTATCTATCTATCTATCTATCTATATATCTATCTATCTACCCATCCATCCATCCATCCATCCATCCATGCATCCATCCATCCATCCATCTATCTATCTATCTATCTATCCATCCATCCATCCATCCATCTATCTATCTATCTATCTATCTATCCATCCATCCATCCATCCATCCATCCATCCATCTATCCATCCATCCATCCATCCATCCATCTATCTATCTATCTATCTATCTATCTATCTATCTATCTATCTATCTATCTATCTGTCTATCTATCTATGCATACATGCATCCGTCCATCTATCTATTATCTATCTATCTATCTATCTATCTATCTATCTATCTATCTATCTATCTATCTATCTATCTATCTATCCATCCATCCATCCATCCATCCATCTATCTATCTATCTATCTATCTATCTATCTATCTATCCATCCATCCATCCATCTATCTACTTATCTATCTATCTATCTATCTATCTATCTATCGATCTATCTATCTCTGTCTGTCTGTCTGTCTGTCTGTCTGTCTGTCTGTCTGACTCTGCCTGCCTGCTGCCTGCCTGTCTGTCTGCCCAACCATCCGTCCCTCCGTCCGTCTACCTATCAGTCTGATGGATAAGTGTTCGAATCCCTTCTAGACGGGTATATATTTTTCAATTGACCTTGACTCTCGGGTCAACTCATTCTGTATCGGGTGTCAGAAGTGGCCTGTAAAAGCGCCCGGCGTAAGACTGACAACAGCACACGCCCAGCCCCATTGGTCTGTAACATTATGGCGCCGGAAACAGAGACACCATACACACCAAGGCGTGGAAAAGATCCTATGTATGAGATATAAGAATGAAATCATGTGTGGAAAGGGTGCTCTATATGAGATATAAGAATGAAATCATGTGTGAAAAGGGTGCTCTATATGAGATATCTTCTTCTTCTGCGTTCATCCGGAGTTGATTTTTTGGACGTGATTGCATTGTGCCTGTTTACAGCAGAGCTGCGTTCTTGCACCGTTAGGCCGACACATCCGACTTCTATGGGCATTTGTTGACCGGGTTAACCTTCCCGGGGCTATATGAGATATAAGAATGAAATAATGTATGAAAATGGTGCTCGATATAGGATGTGAGAATGAAATCATGTGTGAAAAGGGTCCTCTTTATGAGATATAAGACTGGAATCATGTATGAAAAGAGTGCTCTACATGAGATATAAGTATGAAATCATGTGTGAAAATGGTGCTTTATATGCGATATGAGAATGAAATAATGTGTGAAAAGGGTCCTCTATATGAGATATAAGGATGAAATCATGTGTGAAAACGGTGCTATATATAAGATATAAGAATGAAATCATGAGTGAAAAGTCAGTGCCAAGAAATGCAGAATGTCGGACTAGCCAGTTCTTATCCATTTAAGAATAAAATATAAACTTCGTTTCTTTATACATTCATGAGCGCTTACGTACCTAAGTACATAGAGACTTGCATGTATACGCAAATATACAAGCAAACAGAGTGGGAGGGGAAAGAGAGAGGGGGAGGGGTGGGACTGAAATACTATATTGCAACAAACACATATGTGTAGTGATGCGGATACCAGAGGCGGTATGGCGGAGTTCAATATATCCCAGGTATGGCAGAATTCAAGCGGCATCTAGTTCCGTTCATCACCATCTTTTCCATCAACACAGTCAAGTTTCTATTTTATGTCTGGCGCTTCGAAACGACGCTTTGACCTATTTTCTAACAGCCACTGAATCCACGAAAGCTTGGCTTCCTAAAGCCGACCCATCCGGACCTCAGCTGTGGTAATTATAGGCCCAAAGATTGCCAGTGACGCATTTCACACTAACACCAGGCTACAGCGCAGATCCCGAGTGCCGTCCGTGACACCGACTGCCCGGGACACTCCATCCAGAGAACATTAGCGCTTGTCCGGCAAAAGTAATGTCCCACTACAACATGGTCATTATGTTCTTTAGCCCCAAAATACATCCACTTATAAGATTTAGCTGGACATCGCATCAGGCGAGCGAGTATTCAATGAGCTCAGCTCTTTGGAGACAGAGACTCCATCTGTTCAGTTGGCACGGGGGATTGTGCCGCTTCACAACTCTGAATCTATAGTGTTATTTCTCATTCGAGCTGCTGATATATCGCTGTCAAGATGAAATTCGTGTAGCATCTTTTTTTTTCTCTGCTTCCTCTAGACCCGTTCCCAATAATCATACCAGTTTTTACAATCACCATCATCATCATCATCATCATCATCATCATCATCATCATCATCATCATCATCATCATCATCATCATCATCATCATCATCATCATCATCAAGTGCCCTGCCAGATGGCGTAGGCGTTCATGTCTCTCCACAGATCTCGGTCTTTGGTATTCTAGATCAACTCTGCTGATGATATTCCTCCATGTCACCGTCTCAATCCACCCAGCATCATTTCTCTTGGTCTGCCTCTGCCTCTCTTCCTTTCGATCTTTCCAAATGTCATGATGTTCTCCAATGCCTCTCTTCTCATCACATGACCAAAGAAAGCTGTTTGTCTATTTCTTATTATTGTATATAGTGTTCTAGTTTCATTAGCCTCATTCAGGCAATCGTTGTTAGTTACTCTGGCAGTCCAACTATTTCGCAACATTCGTCTTAAAAATCACATCTCTGTTGCTTCTAAGTTCTTTCTTATTTATTCATTTACATTCCAAGATTCACTGCCATACAGGAAAACTGATTCTATATAGCATTTCAGCACTCTCTTTCTTACATTCATTAATAGTAACGTATTTCATAAAATACTCTTCATTTTCTGAAATTCGTATTTTGCCTGCCCTATTCTGCTCTTAATTTATGTTGTACATCTTCCATCTGATGTTATAAATGCCCCTGGATATTTAAAATTATCCACTTGGTCAAGAATGTTCCCTTCTATTTCTATGTCACATTTTGGTGTCACCATTTTCTTTGATATCACCATTGTTACTATTTTCTTGATATTCAAGGAGAATCCTTTCTTTGCACTCTCTGTTACTACAATGTCCAACAGTTGTTGTAGGCCTGTTGCAATATCCGCAATCAATACTGTGTCATCTGCATAGCGTATATTGTTTATATTGTAACCTCCGATTACTATTCCTGGCTTCTCTTTGATCTCTCTCAATTTTTGTTGTTGTTGTTGTTGTTGTTGTTGTTGTTGTTGTTGTTGTTGTTGTTGTTGTTGTTGTTGTTGTTGTTGTTGTTGTTTACAATAAACACGGTATTGCCTGTCCAGACATTGATGTGGGTTATCCTCCCCAGCAAGGGGTAGTATTATTGTTTACAACCAGTATGGCTCTGGGGTCGACCCAGCCTGGTACAACTGGGTGCTGGACATGCTTCCTAACTTTCTAGGAATTGTTTGCGAAGGAAAGGCTGCGAGGAAGGGAACTGCCCACCCCAACTCATGCGTCGAGACCTAGCACTTCTCATCACAACGGTGGTATCTGCTATGGGACTAAGTTTTTCTCTCTCTCGCGCGATCTCTCTCTCTCTCCCTCCCTCTCTCTTCCCCTCTCTCACTCTCTCTCCCTCCCTCTCTCTTCCCCTCTCTCACCTTCTCTCCCTCTATCTCTCTCCCTCTATCTCTCTCCCTCTCTCTCTCTCCCTCTCTCTCTCTCCCTCTCTTTCCCTCTCCATCTCTCTCCCTCTCTCTTTCTCTCTCTCCCTCTCTCCCTCTCCCTCTCTCTCCCTCTCTCTTTCTCTCTCTCCCTCTCTCCATCTCCCTCTCTCTCTCCTCTCTCTCCCTCTCCCTCCCTCTCTCTCCCTGTCTCTTTCTCTCTCTATATATATCCCTCTCTCTCCCTCTCTCGCCCGCTCCCTCTCTCTCCCTCTCTCTTTCTCTCTCTTTCTCTCTCTCCCTCTCTCCCTCTCCCTCTCTCCCCTCTCTCTCCCTCTCTCTTTCTCTCTCATGTAGCGAATCCTATACAGAACGTGGCTCCCACCACGGGGTGACGACAAGCGTCGAGATCAGAGGTTCCCAATGCACGGCCCGCGGGCCACTTGTGGCCCGTCAGCTGTCAGAAAGTGGCACGCGAAGCCTCGAGCAGTCATTTTTAGCAATTACCTTTATAAAAAAAAAAAAAAAAAAAAAAAAAAAAAGCAACAATCCAGACTCACCGACAGTAATCTAGCTGCGCTTTTGACTTTGGCAACGACAGATTTGTGCCTAAACATTGATAAACAGGCATCTGAACTTAAGTAACCGGTTATGAAGAACAGTTACAATTGTCAATTAATTACATTAATAGCGATTTTAGAAACTGATTTAAAATTTAAGTTAAGAAAGGTAAGAATGATATTGCACGACTTGTATAATTTTATAACGTTGTGGCCCGCTAATCTACCGAAAATAGTAGATATGGCCCTCTGCTTGAAAAGCTTGGGAACCACTGGTCTAGATCTACTGTTGACGTCACCTACCTGTGGACTCTCATGCCAAAGGTGTCTGCAATGTCCTGCATCTATCTTCGTGATGTAACGTCCTTTGTCGATCACTGGCTCTCCTCCTAAGAACCACACCTCCCATCCCTGTTCTCTCCAAGCTACTGGGACCTTTGATATGGTCACAGGATTTCTGTTTCCAAGACATAATTTTATTTATGGGCCAGTTTTCTTCCATGGTCAGATCTTGTACAATTTATGTATTTCTTCTTCCTGGCCTACGATATTCTAAGAACTGTTATGTAGAATTTGAGCTTTAAAACCCAAATTTTCTTCTTTGAGAGATTGCGAAATTGTCCACGATTCACATCCAAATGGTACCATAGAAATAATGCAGTTTCTCAAAATGTTTATTTTAACTTGTTTGATGGTGTTGTGTCATATGTTCGTAATACTGTTTAATTTCAGCAGTGCTATATGGCCAGTCTGCGTCTTATTATTTTTTCCCCCAGCCATTCTCATTTTTGTTCATTATGGGGCCATGATATTCAAAGTTTGTGACATTTTCAATCTCTTCCTTGTTAATTGTGATCTTTGTTTGGAATGTGATTTTGTTTGTGGACATTATTTTCGTTTTGATAAAGTTCAGAAATGGAATGGGACTTTCACTGTGTCTCTTCACAGATATGATTAATTCTTCTAATCCTTTAGCACTATTTGAGAGGAGAACTGTGTCATCTCCACATTTAAGTTCTGGGATTTGATTTCCACCAATTACAAATGGATACAAATTATCTCTGGTCTCATCATTTTTGAAATTTATCTCGAAACATTTTTAGCATATATGTTGAATAGGTATGGAGAGAGAATGTCTGACTCCCTTTTACACATGAAACCAGTTTGTTTCACCGGCTCCATGACAACTGATTGTTGGTCATGGTATAATGACTGGATTAAATGGAGCAGATGTGCGGGAAACCCCCATATAATTCCAGTTTCCGACGTTGAGCACAATCTTGCTGTAGTCTATGAAGCAAGCAAAATGATTTACATTGTACTCTCTACATTTCTCAAAGATAGTTCTAATTTTGAAGACATGGTCTCTGGTTCCCCTGTCCTGCCTGACACTTGCCTGTACTTCATATAATTCGTATTTTAATTTACTTTCAATATTCTTCATAACGATTGGCAAAGAAATGCTCGATAATTAGTGCGTAGTTTTAAATGTCCTTTCTTTGGTAGGAAGATTTAGATTGATCTCTTCTATCTATCACTAGGGCCAAGTGGTGCTTTTCCAGATCTTCATACACAGTGCATGGCATATGGATGTTGGCTTCTCCTCCTGCTTGGATTGGTTCTGCTGATGTGTCATCACAACATGGTGACGTCCCTTTCTTCAGAATGTGCATCGTATTTCCTCTAATAAAGTTCTATTTTTTCCCCCTCTTCACTTCCATGTATATTGTCTAGACTCTTTGTCGTGTCATCGTACGTTTCTCTACATTATTCTTACCATCTTTCTAGTTAGTTAGTTGCATATCCTTTACAGGACGTAGCAGTCAACCCCAGCATATTTGGCTGTTCGCGATTCCTGGGCAAGTTTACGTTCAGTAGTTTGCCATTATTTTCTGAACGACCGGTACCCATACCATTTAATTTTTTTTTAAAACAACGTAACGCGGTCTGCTGTCAAATTTCCCACAGCTGTGTTTCGAACGCGGGTATGCGGGATTACGAACTGCGTCCGTAACTCATTCGCCACGGAGTCGGATATCTTTCTAGTACATCGTTGCTTTCTATTACAGTGTTACTAATCCAATCATTTATTACATGTAATGATCGTCTGAATTCGCTTGTTAATGCTCTGATTTCCTTCAACAATTCTACATATTTTCCTTGCAACTGTAGATTCTCTATTGTATAACAAGTGCTCATTATAAACTGCTTCTTGTCGTCCCTGATAGCACTTCATATTTCTCTCGGGTAGAGTGTGTAGGTGCAGTTACTCGGCCCTATGCCTGTTTGCTTTAACGTTCTCCCCTTCTCTATTAACCTGAACGTTTCCTGTGTGATATATTTCTGCTTCTTATATTTATATAAGGAGCTGCCTTCACCTGCGAGTAGAACACTCAGTAAAAGACCCTTTAACACTCATCGGGCGCCTTGAGCAGAAGGTAGTAGAGCCATAGTTGTTGAGTCCAGTCAGCACTGAGTGGCTGATGTGGTCAGTATCACACATCTCGCCTTTACTTCCCTACACATCTCCAGGTACTCATTCCAGGCTGGGTCCAACTGGGAGCGTAGTCCTTTCCCAGTACCCGTTGCACTAAACTTTAGTCCCTCTCATCCCTTAACACGGCTACATAATGTCCGTTATTTAAATCGTTTGTCGCTAGCCAGCATCTGCTTTGTTTTGACGTCTTTTAGAACAGCTTCATTGAACATTTTAGCCGCCCATGACTTTGAGGTAAGCGTGGTAGCGTAGTACTTGTGCTAACAAACACAGCTGTCCCAGGTTTTATCCCACATAGCGGAGCAATGTTGCTGTAACAAATACGTTCAGCAGGTGCGTTAGTGGTAGTTGCTAACCCTGATAACATCAGGAGCGCGGTCGGCCGCGGGGTCGACGCCTACACCAGAGGAAGAGACTGGCCACGTATTCCCCCGGGCATTCAGGGCGACACAATGTGATGATCCTGTCACGTCATGAACCAACAGCAGGTTTCTGCTTCCGGGCATGTTTTTATGTTTTAATACGGTTCTCGGGTCGATGCAACATCCCAAAATGAGCTCCGGGTAATTTTCCAGAATTTTCAATTGTGTGGGAAGGAAAGAGGAAGAACGAGAAAACTGTTATAATCCCCGATATCATCATTCAGTGGGCTAGCGAGTCTCACGTCATAATCCCTACCGAACTATGTGCAAAGTATTCGTTTTACTTTTACCATTGGGGAGGGAGGAGCAGGGTGTTCGTGTTATAAAGTGATCAAGCCGTCTGCCAAGCACATTGAAGGTCCGTTGTTCGTTTCTGGACTCTGTAGTTCTGACCATCAGCATATTTGTTTCCAGAGACCTCTGGGGTTCGTCTCTGGTGCTACGATGTTTGTGTTTTGTTCAGTGCTCTTGGCAGGTAGCTTGCCATTCTGCAGACAGAGACTGAGCCATTGGTTAAAACCCGGTGCAATGAAGTTGATTCTTTCACTTTTAACCCTTAACTCCTTTCACATTTGTCTTAGAAAGGATTGAATGAAACATTCAAAAATTCCATAGACAAACTATCTAGCTTTGTACGTAATGTACTGGGACCATGCTCGTGCTCGGTAAATCTATTATTAGATATAAACCCTCTACTGACGCAGCAATTTGAATCTCTTAAGAACCGAGGAAGTCACAAGTGCCATACTGATCTGAAAAGTCAAGATACTCCCGACTGATCGACTGTGGTGGTGCGCTTGTTGTAACAGACATTTCGGTCTCAGATTGGTCTAATTAGGCAGTTCCAGGCTGACTCTGGGATTGGCAGCGATAAATGATTGCTGCTCGTTGACAACAATGAACAACCAACATTAGAAGTCAAATTGATTACCTGAGCTAAATATACATTTGCCCATCTATTATGAGCAGTAAAAGAGATTATGTTGAACTGGATGTAAACTATGCGTCTTAAGGAATTTGCTTTCAAAATAACACGACAGATAGTCGATAATGAAACAAAAGGGATTTTAAGGTCTGATAAATCAATGGCCTCAGGTACAGACAATGTTTATGCATTAATCTGTTTACGGAGCCCAAGGCCTTTTTCAGGCAAGTACATGTATTTGTTGTTATTGTGTGTCATCGCCATCCAAAAATACCTATTTGTTTCATTATAAACTGGCACATCCTGCCGCAGTCATGATCTGTCTTATTAGTGGCTGATGGTAGAGCTCGTTGTGCTTTAGGATCCAAATCTGTTAACCTTTCAGCTCTAACTATAGCGTTAGATTTACCGTAGTTGGACAAAAATCTATTGCTCTTGTCTTTGTGTTGATTTCATTGTTTCGTAAATAACCACCTGTCGGCAAGAAATATGCGGATACTCGTTTCTTTCCAAAATAGGAAATGGTGTTTGCTATTAATATTTAAAAGAAACGTTCAGAATTATATAATCTGTTGTGTGTGTTTATTTTTTTTCCTCGCCGAAGAAAACATTCAGAATTATATAATCTGTTCTGTGTAGTTATTTATTTTCCTCACTGAATTATGTAAGTATATGTGAGGGAATTGGTTTGTCAGAATGTTCTTCGTCTGGAATCTGCAAGGCAACCCTAATTATAGAGAGCCCTGCAACACACGCACACACAGACAGACAGACAGAGAGAGAGAGAGAGAGAGGGGGGGGGGTGGGGGAGACAAAGGTAAATTACAGACAGATGCGTAATATTGAGAGGATATGGACAAAAATAAACAAACAGCAAAGGATATGATGGCTTGGCTTAAAATGGTTGTGTCTGTGACTCATTAATGAATATTGTTGGTTCTATCGTCGTATTTGTGGTTCTAATGTTTCGTACTTTCTTATATGACATGAAGACCATGGGTAGTAGCGACTACTTAGTTTCGTAACCCAGGGGATAGACCAGGATCCTATGTGGTTCCCATCTCTTTACCTAGCTCCACGAATACTGCTTGTGTACGACGGTGGCCACAACACGGGTAACAGTCTTGACTGCCTGGCTAAACTACAAGAGAGAAGATTTATTCTGGGACAACAGGGTCAACAAACTAACATTGTATAATACTAAAGATGGACCAAACATATTAAAGGCTGAAGTAGAGAAGGCTATTAAAAAGATGAAACAAGGAATGTCTGCATGACCTGACAAGATAACAACGGAGATGATAAAATCCTTATTCACCTTTTTTTTCTCATTGAAACTATCACAGAATTATGTAATGTTATATATAATATTGGGTACATCCCCAAGGACTTGAAAACATCCATTTTTATCACATTACCGAAGAAGCCAGGAGCTGTTGATTGTGAGGATTACAGAACTATTAGCTTAATGAGTCATATAGCTAAGATACTACTCAAGTTCATAAAAGAAAGTATTCAAAATAAAATAGATGAGGAAGTAGCTGAAAAACAATTTGGGTTTCGCAAAAAAGCAACACCAAAGAAGTGATAATTTGTTTGAGGATGTTAACTGAAAAATATATAGAAGTTCAGAAGAATATATAGGTATGTTCTATAGACTACAAGAAAGCTTTTGATAGAGTACAACGTGAACGATTGATTACATGCCTTCAAAATATGGGAGTAGACGGAAAGGACATTCGACTTATTAGTAATTTGAACTGGAAACAAGAGGCGTCAATTAGATACGGAAATAAATATTCGTCGCCCATAGAGATAAAAAGAAGAGTAAGACAGGGGTGTGTTGTCCCCAAGCCTCTTCAACTTATACATAGAAAGCATTTTTAAAAAAATCGAACTGTCTGGACCTAACATCAGTGGAAGAATCATAAACAATCTTAGGTTTGCTGACGATACCATGTTACTAGCAGAAAGTGAGCAAGAGTTACAAAACCAAGTGGAACAAGTAAACAAGCATAGTACAGAATGTGGCTTAGATATTAACATAAAAATATGCAAAATATGATAATTAGCAGTGGAAAAGAGGGGTCATCAATGAGCATCACAGTAAACGAAGAGATATTATACCGGGTAATAAGTTTCTCCTATCTTGGACATGTAGTAACAGATGATGGCAGAAGTTAAACAGAAATCAAAATGAGAATAGGAATGGCGAAAATGCTTTCAACAGCATGGAATTAATATTGACATCTTGAGATATTATCAATGCATTGAAAGGAGAATTTTCAAATGTTAGCGAGACCAAACTAGCGGATGATGCCCATAACGTCATGGAGGCCCTGGCAACTCTTGACCATCTGGACACACTTCACACCATAACAGAAATGAAGTGTGCTATTAATGAACTTGCAATAGGCGAAGCTCCAGGTAATGATGGGATTCCAATAGAGGTTATCAGGAGTGCGCAAGACACACTTACTCTACAGATCCACCAACTAATAGAGCTATGTTGGCGAGAAGGACCAGTCCCACAACATTTCAAAGATTCAAGCATCATAACATAGTACAAGAACAAGGGCGATCGGAGTGACTGTAACAACTTTAGGGGTATATCACTTCTGTGTATTGTGGGGAAAGTATTTGTCAGAATTGTTCTGCGCAGACTTCAAGTCCTGGGAGATCAAGTCTACCCCGAATCACAGTGCGGCTTCCGATAGAACCGGTCTACCATTGATGCAAGAATAATGTCGTAAACAGAATCAACCACTTTTTGTTGCCTTCATTTACCTCACAAAGGCATTTGATTTGGTCAGTCGTGAGGTTCAAGGCACTAAAGAAGATCGGCTGCCCACCAACTCTTCTGTCCATTGTGGAATCGTTCCACACAAGCATGAAGGGTATAATCAAGTTTGATGATGCAACTTCAGAAGAGTTTGAAATCAAGAGTGGAGTTAAGCTCCCACTCTCCTTGGAATACACTTTTAACTTCTATTGAAATATGCCTTTCGTGATCAGGATGGTGGTATATACATTCACTCACGCTCAGATGGCGGCATCGACAATGCTCAGAGTTTGAAGGCCAGAGACCAAAATTAGGAGGGTACTGATCAGAGAGTTCTGTTTGCAGATGATGCTGCAATTACCACCCACTCGGAGAAAGAATTACAACGGCTACTATTTGCTTTCTCCAATGCTTGTTCTGAATTTGTTTTAACAATTAGCAAAATGAAGACACATATTATGTCACAAGGTGCACATGGGGTACCATCAATCTTTATTGACGACGCCGAACTGGAGATAGTAGACCATTCCAAATGTTTAGGATCAGAGGTAACAAGCAAATTATCACTAGATCAGGAAATCAACATCAGAATTGTAAGGCAGAAACAAAAATGAACGGTTAACAAAAAGAGTCTGGGAGAACAGGAAGCTTACTGCTAAAACAAAAGCCCTTGTCTATCAAGACTGTGTCCTTATTACTCTTCTTTATGGCAGTGAAACCTGGATAACTTACTCACACCAAGAGAAACGTTTAAACAGCTTTCATATGCGGTGTCCGTGAAGAATACTTGGTATTAAGTGGCAAGATAAATCACAACTACTGAAGATAAGTTTGCGTGGCGGTTTGTTCCATGCTCGGTCTTCTTAGACGTAGAAGGATAGGACACGTTAGGAGAATGGATGATGGTAGAATACCAAAGGATATCTTTTCTGGTGAATAAAAGATGGATACGAGATCTCGGGGTCGGCCTCTACTACGATAACAATATGTGTGTAAGCGGGACATATTTGATACAGGAATTGATAATGCATATTGGGAGCAAGTCGCCGCCGAACATGTTGCATGGAGGGTAAATATCAGAAATAGAATCAAGACAAATGAGGAAATTATTGCAGATAAGTCACACAGTGAGCGTGTGAGATGTAAGATGGTGCGTTATGGTGAAAATGACCATGTGTTCACATGCATTCATTGCAACATATTCTTCTCTATATCCATATCTCCAGCGCGGATTGTTCTGATCAGTCACATTTGCTGCCGTCATGGGTTGTAGTTATTATGCCTTTTTGAAAGACAATGTAACAAAGTATCGTCTGTCAAGACGACAGAGTGCCAATGTGTATATTCAACACTGCTATATGGCATGGAAGCCTGAACATTGAACAAGCTATTAGAAAGTCGAATAGGGGCCCTGGAGATGTGGATATACAGAAGAATATGTTGCATTTCATAGAAACGAAAACAATCAAATACGGAGGTTCTAGAAAAACTGGGAATGAAAAGAGAGTTGATGAAAGAAATAGGAAAGAAGCATGTGAAATATTTCGGCCACGTTAAAAGACATAGTTAGTTGTATATCCTTTTACAGGACGTCGCAGTCAGCCCCAGCATGTTTTATGTGCTGTTCGTGATCTCTTGGCAAGATTACGTTCAATAGTAGCCATTGCTTTCTGAAGGACCGGAACCCAAACTAATTTCGTAATAAGCCAACGCAAGGCTATCTGCTGCCAAAACGCCCGCAGCTGTGTTTTGAACGCGGTATGCGGGATTACGAATTTCGTGGGTAAATCCGTCGCACAGTGCAGTTTAAAAGACATAAAACTCATTAAAACAACATACTCGAGGATAAGTTTGAAGACAAGCGAGCAAGAGGTAGACAATCATACAAGTGGGAAGATAACATGAAGAGTGGACGAACATCAATCTGACAGAATGTACAGGCAATGTTGGAGATCCATTGCAGCCAACCTTCATTGTAGAGACGGCACTTGATTGATGATGACTACTTAGTTGCCTTCCTGATAGGCAAACATACATTCATGTCGATCATGCGTGGCTTGAGGTCTCCAAGTGTGAAAGGTTTGGGTGCTGAATGTCCACCAGCATCTTGTAGACTTGCTGTGATTCTCTTTCAGTCTAGAAGCGTGCAAGGTATGTGGTCCTCTGCAGACTTCATTGTAAACTAAGTAGAGATAAGAAATGTCACTTTATCCAAACGCAATTTGTTATCGAGTAAGACAGTGGTTCTCAACCGGTGGGGAATCCCCCCCCCCCCCACATGGGGGAATTTTAGGGTTTCCGGGGGGATCGCATTAATACAAGAACCAGTTACTTGATATTGTTTTTCCCTCTAAATTTTACGCTTCTGTACTTCTCGCCCTAATGAAATTCGTTTTATAACGTAAGAAGACCCGCCAATCACGTTTTATGTAGATGTCTAGACTTGTTCTAGTATGTGTTATTACATTTAGCTTACATTTTTATGTATACTGTGTAAGAATGGGGGGAGGGGGGATTTATAATGAGGAAATTCGAAAAAAAAAGGGGGGGGGGGTGACGTTCTGAACATTTGGTAAAGGGGGGCATTGGCCAAAAAATTTTGAGAACCACTGGAGTAAGACATTGGTTGGAAGCTCAGTCCCGCATTTTGTCCTGTGTCCCGCATTCTGTCATCAGCTGGGAAGGCCCATTTTCAGGAAATCTCACAGGTGACATAAGGCAGAAGCAGAGTTTTATTGTTAGTGATGGAGATTTAACACAATTATTATGACCATGCTAGGCAATGTTTCGTAACATCTGGGGGTTTAACAGAGAGTTGGTGCTCACTACTAATACAGGTGTAGGGTACTGTAGAGTAGATATAGCGCATCATGTCATACAAGTCAACGTATGACATAACTATGCCATGTTATATCATGTCATTTCATGTCATATCATGTCATATCATGTCATATTATGTCATATCATTTCAGATCAGATCAGATCATGTCATATCATATCATATCATATCAGGAACATAACATAGAGCTTTATGACAGTTACATATTAAAATTAAGAGAAACATAACACAGATCTTTATGACGGTTGCATATGAAAACAATGAAAGAAATATAACATAGATCTTTATTAAAGTTACATGTTCAAATTAACATAAACATAACATAAAGCTATATGACAGTTGCATAATAAAATTAAACATTATTTAAATTTCGAAACATAAAGAATACATTCAACCAACAAGGTTACACGAGAGATTACTTAATAGTTGAACCGTATTCAGCATTGTTGCTTAAGGATGTATCAGTGGCTGGCGAAGTTGAATATGCACACGTTATTCAGGCATGCATACGTACTTGATCCCACTTCTTAGAACACATCAAATGACGAGCTTTAGAAGCAGCGTAAAACCCATGTTGAAAGTGAGTACAAACATTTTATGTTTATTGATTAAACACACTTCAGCTGATGAAAATTGGACGCAAAGGCTGCATTGCTTTATAAGCGAATTCTCCATATAGCGGACTGCGTTATAGCTGGAGTGAGCTGAATTGCGTTATGTTTTATGGTTTTATTGACTAGCTACATTCCTCTGTGTCTTTACCTTCACTAACTAAGGTGGCTATTTTACAAACCGGCATGTTGGATCAATTCCACTGAATTGTTTTGAATTAATACCATTTGAGTAAATATGAATAAGCTGTGGAGAGTGCTCGAAGAATGTTGTGTAACTGGGCAGCTGTTGAATAGCATCAGGGAAATGTATCAAAATAGTGAATGTGCAGTAATAATAAATGTCAGCATGACAAACTGGTCCCATGTAACATCAGGCGTCACACAAGGATGTGTTTTATCACCACTATTGTTCATCACCTATAAGGATAAGATTACTAAAGAAGCTTGCCAAAATGTTTAAATGAGCTGGTGTTTGCAGACGACCAGACTTCACTGTATGAGAACAATGCAGATCTCCAGTACCATATAAATTGACTTGACAATTGCTGTCAGAATTTGTATATGAATATTAACATCGAAAAGACATAATTTATGACAGTTCAACTACCACCAAGGCAATATAGGGTAAATATAAATGGAAAATCATTACCCCAAGTTAGGGACTACACGTGTCTGGGCGGTTTGTTCAACAAGGATGGAAGAATAGATAGAGAACTAGAAACGATAACACAAAAAACAAACAACATAAACTATCAAATATCGCCTATTTTAAAACATCCTAATATATACATATCCCAAAAAGTTGACAGATGTTCAACGCCGTGTTACTAAAAACTAAACATGGACAGTCCTAGAAACACAGGCGTAAAATCAACACCATGTGAGATGGGACGCATCAGAAACGCAGCTGGAAAAACGAGAAGAGATAGAGAGACAACTGAGAAACAAAGAACGTGTGTATATATATACTGACTGTATAGAACACACAGAATTAAATGGTTCGGACGTTTAGTTAGAATGGAGCAAAATCAATCAGCGGCTAGAGCGGTGTACGTAAGAACATTGCGATACAAGAGGGGAAGATAAACCAGCTAGATGAAGTAACAGAGACATTAAAGAATACATATGACGTTAGTACAAGCAACAAGACAAGCAACACACAGAAAATTATATCTGCCTCCTCTCTGCCACGTTTCAAGGCAAAAACAGTGGGGCAAAGAAGAACCTGAAGCGTGACAGCGCAACCATCAATGGTTTCATTGCTCCGACACACAAACAGCAAGCAATGAATGGGCATTATAAAACAAATGTTGCATGTCTATTGCAGGAAGCTGCCATCAGCGACAACTTCAAGTTGATTTAATAGGCAATGTTACGATTAGTAGTTTGCCATTGCTTTCTGAACGACAAGTGAGCTTTTGTGTCCGATTAACCAGTGTAGGGGGAGATCACATTAGCACAGAAGTATCAAAATTTGCAAGTAGGATCTGCATCATAAATTTGTGGTCGGTGTGTACATTATCTGTGTAAGGAAATAACTAACAAACGTAATATTGCAATGTGCATGTAATTATACTCATAAAAATAGTGTAGTGAATGATGATGATAATGATGATGATGATGATGATGATGATGATGATGATGATGATGATGATGATGATGATGATGATGATGATGATGATGATGATGATGAGAAAGAAGAAAAATATATGAAAATGAAGAAGAAGCTGAAGAAAATGAAGAAAAAATCAGAAGTATTGAAGGATAAGACAAGGGGAGAGCAGAGGAGGAAGTGAGGGGGAAAAGAGGATAAAAAGACGAAGAAGGAGGAGGCAAAGGGAAGAATAAATAGTAGTAGTTGTAGTAGTAGTAATAGCAGCAGCAGCAGCAGCAGCAGCAGCAGCAGTAGTAGTAGTAGTAGTAGTAGTAGTAGTAGTAGTAGTAGTAGTAGTAGTAGTAGTAGTAGTAGAAGTAGTAGTAGTAGTAGTAGTAGTAGTAGTAGTAGTAGTAGTAGTAGTAGTAGGGTGGTGGTGGTGGTATTAGTAGTAATGGTAATAATAATGCCACAATGTGCTCACGCCAGTTCATAGTCCTAATCATCTAACCACGTGACTGACGACGATATATATATATATATATATATATATATATATATATATATATATATATATATATATATATATATATATATATATATATATCAATGAGATACGTGGCAAAGAAATCAAGTGAAAGAGAACTTGGAAATGCCTGAAAGATCCAGTAGTAATACATACTAGTAAGCAGGTGAGACTGCAGACATGACGCATTCGCGTGCAACCAGGAGGAAATAAAATGACTCTGTCTTGAAAAGTGGCTTTATGTCCATTCACACAAATAATGATCACCGACACGTCTGCTAAATGTGTAATGACTGTTTGAAGAGCTAGTCTCAAGTTTGCAGAATTAAAGAGACATCTTGAAGCACCCTGGAGTTGTGTGAAAGGCTATTGAAATATTTGGATAAACAAAGGCAATTTTTTACAAAAGCTCACAATGTGCTATGTAAAGCACTTAAGATCATTTTATGCAGTCTGGTACTTAATTGGAAAAGTTAACTAATCATGCGCTGTGGACAAAGGCCTTGTTTTAGCAGTGGTGGCAGTCCGACTAACAGGAAAAACAATGTGAGAATGAAATGGGAACTGTATGGTGTGTAGACGAATATCACAAATCTGACCAGTTTCAGAAACTTATTGGAAGACTTGAAAATATCTCTGAATGTGGTATTCATTTGAATGAAACATCTGATACTGTAAACATGTAACTATTGGCGTGCAAATGTCAGGTATGCCTAAAATAACAGTTCCCATACAAACTTATTATTCTTTCGGCATTTAAAGAACGTACTCCGCAGATAAGGGGCTGATATTTTTAGCAATGTATGAATGTTCAGTTTTAACATACGGCTGCGAATCCAAGACAATTAGTAAACAGGCGAAAAATTACCTAGAAGCTTCCCAGATGTGGTTTTATAGAAGAATGCTGAAAATTCATTGGACAGCCAAAATGAGCAATATGAATATTTTGAGGAAGGCCAAAACGCAAAAACAACTTATCACAAACATCAGAAAGAGGCAGTCATCATTTAAGCAACATTATGACAAGCCAGAAGCTGGAACATGTAGTGACAACCGGAAAGATTTGTGGAAAGATATAGAAAGATAGCGAGAGAAAATTCTTGACAGTCTTGTGTCAATGGCATGGAAGGGAGTTAACACACGTATTGATTCATGACGCCGCTTATCGCAATCTGTGGAGAAGCATGATCGCCCATTCCAGCCGGCAAGGCACTTGATAATGATGATGGTATGAAAGTTAATTCCCCAGCCAGACTTTCGTTAAACCATGAAAGCAAGTGGTGAATTGAGCTGCCGACATATACGTGTATGGTCATATATGGTCTTCGGTTTGCGACGGTAAGCAGATTATCTCTTTATGGAGACATTGGCTATGGTTACCGACCAGTATGGTCACTACTAATAAGGAAAACAACGGTAAACTACCTTCTAAGGAAGTGCCTAGAACATCGTGATTCGTCAGTTCATAGATCTAAGACTGGTGATCGTGTGAGATGGCACATGGCATATGGTAACAGTAAAGTAAAGCCTTAAGGCACTTCGGGTATATGACCAAAATCGAGTAAAGAAAACTCGGGCCCACACCATGAAACACATTGTGTATATGTTGCCCGCCTCGTATTATTTTTACACACCAGTCATTACTCGATGGGTGATGTGGCCTATAACATGTCGGCCGCTTCTACTTCACTGGAAATTTTCTGATACCCATTTCTGGATGCCTCTGCCTAGGAGGCAAGGTCATTTCAAACAATTAATCAGCAAACTGAGAATTTGAACACAGGACCCAGGACTAGCAGACGATCGTGCTAGCCGCTGCTCTACCATGACTCCCATGGCATGCGATTGCTGTTATCTTTAGATTGCTATGTCCTTTCATCAGTTGTTTAAAGATTTCACCATCCTTTCATCTGCTGTCTATAAATTGCAATGTCCTTTCATTTTGTGTTTAAAAGAGTCCATGTTAGTGTTACCAGAAATATTCTTCGTATTTTAAAAGTCTAATACCCGTAATTTTCTTTATTATAATTTTAATTCACTTTATTTCTTACTTGCGTTACCATATTGAGTATTTGGAGTAGTTATCGTTTTCTTGTACTATTGTTTTTATTGACTTCTGTATCTTATTTTAACTTCAGAATGTTTCCTCCTACAGCATATTGTTTCTTCTTTCTCATATCTCTCTTTCTTCTAATGCTCACCTATCGTCGATCCTCCCATCTGATCTTCATTCTCCGTCGCCATCTCTTATTTCGTCTCCTCTTCCTCGGTTTTCTTCTTCTTCGACTTCAACTTCTCCTCCTATTTCTCTATCGGCTGCTTCTGTTCTTTCTTCCTCTTCACCTCCTCGCCCCCCACACCCCACTTTTCCTCAGTTCTTCTTGGTTTTGTTCTTCTTTTTCACCCGGGAAGGTTACCCCGGTCAATAAACACCTGCAGAAATCGGATGTGTCGGCTTAAGGGCGCAAATAAACTTGGCACAACGCAATTACATCTGAGAAAATCAAGCCGGATGAAAGCAGAAGAAGAAGAAGAAGAAGAAGAAGAAGAAGAAGAAGAAGAAGAAGAAGAAGAAGAAGAAGAAGAAGAAGAAGAAGAAGAAGAAGAAGAAGAAGAAGAAGAAGAAGAAGAAGAAGGTCTTCTTGTTTTTGTTCTTTTTCTGTTCGTCATCGTTTTCTTCTTCTTCTTCTTCTTCTTCTTCTTCTTCTTCTTCTTCTTCTTCTTCTTCTTCTTCTTCTTCTTCTTCTTCTTCTTCTTCTTCTTCTTCTTCTTCTTCTTCTTCTTCTTCGCTTTCTTATTCGTCAAAATGATCGTCTTCGACGTCATTATCTCCCTCTCTTCCTACTTCTGTTGATGTAACCACTTATAATGTAATTTACTTTTGCTCTTATGTTCTCTTTCGGTTTTTAGCTGTATTACTTACTTGTCAACAAACATTTTTCAACTGTGGAAACACCCCCCCCCCCCCCCTTTTTCCTCCCTTTTTGAAACAAGGAGATGGTAAATGTGTTATTCCAAATTAAAGGTAGCCCGGTGCAGCTGATGTCTGGTTTTCTGTCAGAAACTCCATCTTCCAACGTCTCTCACAGAGTTACAGAACTTGTTTTCAGTGTGGGTGATTTGCGTCACCCGGGCAACTTCCCGCTACACTCTGTCATTTAGTGTAGACACCTCTCACGGCACCAGCCCGGGGGAGCAGCACTAATCTATTAATCATGTCTTATCTCTGTACTACTGGCCTGGTACTCTCACATCTGTCTGTCAAATTGTCTGTCTGTCTGGCTGGCTCCACTCTTGGTATCAATAGTAATGGTAACCCCATGGAAGACACTGTTGTGTGGTGTCATGTGTTAGTCGTAAATATATACTAGGTCGACACATACAGAGGTAAGGGTGTCCAGCTTCCTTCCTCTTAGTATTTAGTTCTTCAGAAAATATCCAGTGTCATTACATGCGGCTGGATCGGCATTGGATTACAAACTCCAGAAATATGCATGAAATGGTGTGACTGAAGATTATTATCATCATCATCATCATCATCATCATCATCATCATCATCACTATCACATCATCACCACCACCAACAACAGCAACATCATCATCATTATCACCAAACTCATCATTATGATCATAACAATGACTAGCAACATCATCATCATCACCATCACTATAAACAACATCCTCATCATCATCACTATCACCAACAACATCATTCTCATCACTAACACTATCATCAGTAACATCATCATCACCATCCCTATCATGAGCAACATTACCATCACAATCATTATCGCCAGCAACATTATCGTCATCATCATCACCACAACTATCACCAGCAAAATCATCACCATCACCACAACTATCACCAGCAACATCATCATCATCACCATAACTGTCACCAGCAACATTACCACCATCACCATCACTATCACCAGCAACATTATCACCATCACCACAACTATCACCAGCAATATCATCATCGCCATTATTATCACAAGTACCATCGTCATCATCACCATCATTATCGCCAGCAACATTATCGTCATCATCATCACCACAACTATCACCAGCAACATAATCACCATCACCATTACTATCACCAGCAACATCATCACCATCACCACAACTATCACCAGCAACATCATCACCATCACCATAACTATCACCAGCAACATTACCACCATCACCACAACTATCACCAGCAACATTATCACCATCACCACAACTATCACCAGCACCATCATCACCATCACCACAACTATCACCAGCAACATCATCATCATCACCATAACTATCACCAGCAACATCATCACCATCACCATAACTATCACCAGAAACATCATCACCACAACTATCACCAGCAACATCATCACCATCACCACAACTATCACCAGCAACATCATCACCATCACCACAACTATCACCAGCAACATCATCACCATCACCACAACTATCACCAGCAACATCATCACCATCACCATAACTATCACCAGCAACATCATCAATATCACCACAACTATCACCAGCAACATTACCACCATCACCACAACTATCACCAGCAACATTATCACCATCACCACAACTATCACCAGCAACATCATCACCATCACCACAACTATCACCAGCAACATTACCATCACCATCACCATAACTATCACCAGCAACATCAGCATCATCACCATTATGACCAGCAATATCATCATCACCATTATTATCACCAGTACCATCATCATCATCACCATCACTATCGCCAGCAGCATGAAACATTCCTTTCTCCACCTTACTAAGCATACTCTTTGAATCCGTAAAGAATACAATGTGTGTTGCAGTAGTTTCCTCTAACCAACGGAATGCCGCTGTTACTACTTCACCTCCATTTTCATTGCTGGAGGTCGTAGTCTCATATGCTAGACTTTCCCTTTTCAAGACTCGTCCATTAGCCTTTGCAATAAAACCACAACCACCACGTCTGGTTCTCACCACCACCAGCAATAGCACATTCACTATCAGCAGCAATATCAACCATCAATATCACCAGCACCATCATCAACATCACTATCGCTATCTCCAGCAACATCATCATCACTATCGCTATCTCCAGGAACATCATCATCACTATCGCTTCACCAGCAACATCACTATCATTATCACCAGCAACATCACCATCACTATCACTATCACCAGCAACATCACTATCACTATCATTATCACCAGCAACATCACCATCACTATCACTATCACCAGCAACATCACCATCACTATCATTATCACCAGCAACATCACCATCACTATCATTATCACCAGCAACATAACCATCATTATCATTATCACCAGCAACATCACCATCACTATCATTATCACCATCAACATCACCATCACTATCATTATCACCATCAACATCACCATCACTATCATTATCACCAGCAACATCACCATCACTATCATTATCACCAGCAACATCACCATCACTATCACTATCACCAGCAACATCACCATCACTATCATTATCACCAGCAACATCACCATCACTATCACTATCACCAGCAACATCACCATCACTATCACTATCACCAGAAACATCACCATCACTATCATTATCACCAGCAACATCACCATCACTATCATTATCACCAACAACATCACTATCCCTATCACCAGCAACATCACCATCACTATCACCAGCAACATCACCATCACTATCATTATCACCAGCAACATCACCATCACTATCACTATCACAAGAAACATCACTATCGCTATCTCCAGCAACATCACCATCACTATCATTATCACCAGCAACATCACCATCACTATCATTATCACCAGCAACATCACTATCCCTATCACCAGCAACATCACCATCACTATCACCAGCAACATCACCATCACTATCATTATCACCAGCAACATCACCATCACTAACACTATCACAAGCAACATCACTGCCACAACGCAACTCCCGCAATTATCAAATTGGCAACGTCAACGTTGAAGCAATAATAATAATCTCGAACAGTAAATGCGAAGAATCAACCGACGCCATTCCGATAGTGAAGTACTTATACACACGTTTATTTGTGGTGATAGATCAATACAGTGGTCGTCCAGACCGTAAAGTTCCCTTTTAACACCGGGATGGCATTACACAATATCTGCAAACTATATCCACGTATTATCTGACTTTACCTCGGATCGCCGTTTATCCCGCCATTCTCATCTGAAACATTGTCTAGGTATTCCGTGCCCACGGGTCTTCTAATCGATATTGACAATCTTCTCGTCAGACATCCTCCACCTGATAATCCTTACAACCAAAATCTCTGAACGCCCACGGCTCCACGAAATATGTCGCGCCTCAGCCGAATCACACAAGGTTCTCTCCGTTGTCCTTCTCTGTTGTCGTCTGACGTTCCCTGTTTCTAAGTTTCCTTAGTTTCTTGTGGGGTTTTCCCTATATCATTTTCTACCGCCTTTCCCGATGACGTCATTCTGTCTAAACGCCATGTGGCAATATGCCCCCCTCCCTTTTAAAATGATGAAATCATTTTTTTTTTCATCAAGAGAATTAACCTGACACATAGCAGTGCAGACACAATGACTTTTATCGGACTAGCAAGATGCTATGGACACCTATCGATTACCCACAAAATAAAAAAAATTATATAACGGGAACGCCCTCCAATCTACACACCAACGGTAGATATCGTGTATACAGCCCATGTGGAGGCTGTACTAACTAATCATAAAGATCAGTCCCTCATTTGTCCCTAAGGACAAGCGTCCTTCTCTAGGTATAACCTGGAGTAAGGGGACGTGAGGAATAAACAGGTACCAGTTGCATCTAATATTGTCTTGTAACCATCTGTGCAGTTCTCGACTTCTATGTCGTGAATCTTAATCTCATCAAACGGGTAGGTGAGGTACCACTATTATGACGTCATAATTTTAGGCGTAATCGAGGTAAATGCTCTTTAGAGACGTCATCATAAACTCTTTGTGTAGGTGTGGCAATAATGACCGAGTGACACTATCATATAACGGCGTATTTCATAATGTGGTGGCTATACTTGGCAATAGTGATCACAGTAAAATTGAAAACCTATGACTCATCATCATTAAGTACCAAATATAAAAAAATACTAATAAGAATATGTAACTACTTAACTTTATGAACTGAAATTATATGAAAGAAAATATATATATAATTTTATGCTACGCATTAGCAATAAATTAATAATTAATTAATGAAATGAATAATGTTACTCAAGTAGTGATCACAATGGTACAATTAATATTAACATATGTCGTTTCGCGACGAAAACCGTGTCTATTTGCATCTACTGTATCAGTGTTCGACACATACACTCTAATCAATAGTCAGGTTTCGATCCACGAAATAGCACCATAACTATCAATGTTTATCGCGAATATGTTGTAATAATGTGACATAACATTATTTTAGAAATACAAACGATTTCCGATAATCCATATAGGTATAGTTCATCAATTACAGTGCACATTGTTAATTGCACTCGACTGTGCAGTGTGTCACTTCGTCATGGCGAACAATGTCCCTGCCAAAGAACGAATTAAACAAACTATGTACATATCCATATAACAATAACAAATTTAACATAATTCGCAATTTGTTGTTTTTCAACAGTAATCTACCTGGGTGAATGTATGCAATATATGTTAATCAGCCTAACGAAAATCCAAACACGAACGCAGACAATAAATAAGAAAATATAACATACATAATTTTTTTTAGAGACGACTAAGAAGATCTGCCAAATTATTGTCTTTGCCTGGAATGTGGCAGATATCAAATTCATAGTCCTGTAACAGAAGTGACCATCTATGAATTCTGGAGTTCTTTGGATGACCAGATTTAAAGATCTGCAATGGTTTATTGTCAGAAAGAACTAGGAATTTTCTCCCAAGAAGTTATCTAGAAAACTTATCAATGCTCTCAATTAACGCTAAAGCTTCCAGTTCGGTAATTGCATAATTTCTCTGAGTATCTGATAGTTTCTTACTGAAGTACAGAATAGGATGCAATTTACCATCATGTATTTGAAGTAAAACAGCTGAAATTGCATGAAAACTAGCGTCTGTTTGTAAAACGAAATCTTTAGAGATATCAGGCAATTTAAGAATAGGATATGTGCTGAACAGAGTTTTGATCTGTTGTAATAATTTATCATGATCACCTGTCCAGATAATTTTCGTTGGTTGACCTTTTTTTAGAAGTTCAGAAAATGTTGCCGTCATATCAGCAAAGTTAGGAATAAATTTCTGATAGTAATTAATGAGACCCAACAGACTTCGAAGTTCCTTCTTAGTGGTAGGTGGTTTAATATTTAAGATCTTGGTAACTACTTGTGGATCAGTTTTACGGAATCCGTCAGAAATTCTATGACCAAGGAATTGTATTTCAGTGAAACCTATTTCTATTTTGCTAGGTTTTGCTTTCAGACCATGTTGTTGTATTCTCTGAAATACTTGTTTTAATATTTTAACATGTGTCTCAATGTCAGAAGTATGGATACAGATATCATCCATATATGTAGCAACATTAGAAATACCGTGTAGTAATTTTCTCATCATACGCATGAATGTTCTTGGTGCATTTTGTAACCCGAATGGGAGATATGCCCATTCGTACAAACCTAAAGGAGTACTAAATGCTGTAATATGCATGGAATCTTCATCCATGGGGATTTGCCAATATCCTTTAGTAAGATCAATCTTGGAAAATATCTTAGAGTTTGCCATGCCTTCAATTAGTTCATAGATATTTGGCATTGGTTCAGCATCGAGGAGTGTTAACGCGTTCACTTTTCTGTAATCGACACACAAACGTAGTGAACCATCTTTTTTCTTCACAATGACTACCGGAGAACAATAATTTGAAATGGACTTCCTAATTATACCACTTTGATCAAGTTAAGATATTTCTGCTGTAATCTTATCCAGATAATGTAGAGGGATAGGATATGGTTTCACCTTTACTGGAATATCAGATAGTAAAGTAATTTTGTGTTTAATAAGTGATGTTTGCCCAGGTTTATCAGAAAAGATTGTGCTAAACTCTTGTATAGCTGAAATAAGCTTATCTTTATCTTGTGGTGATAGTTTGTTATTAATTTGTATTGTTTGCCAATCCTTATCACTGTTAACTATTGGTGTTGGTATTTGTTGTGTAATAGCGTCTTCTTGTTGTTCGTTGATAACCCAGCAAGCTGCTGCAACTCTATGTGGTATTTGTTGGTTGTTATACGGAGTGTCAGTGTCACGTGTAACATAAGGTTTTAGCATATTAATGTGAAAAATTTTTATTTTTCCCTTTTACCTCAATGACATAATCGACGTCGCTAACCTTTCTGATGACTCTAAATGGACCCTGCCACGAAGTAACAAGACAATCCCGAGGGTCGGGAAGTAATATTAACACGTTGTCTTCTTCTTTCAAGACTATTGTCTTGGCCTTTCTATTGTCGTATTGCCTATATTTCTCCCCTGCCTTCTCAAGTGCTGATTTAGCAATTTGACAAGCTGTCATGATTTTATGTCGCAACTGCGTAACCATTTCATATGTTTCTCTTTTAGGGTGGTTATTGTTCATGTTATTAAAACAGATTTTAAGAGTAGAATCTTGTTGTTGTTAAGTAGATAAGTCCGCAGTCAGTGTTATAGTATTCTGAACATTGTCACTATCAGTCTGAAAAGATGAAGAATTGTCCTTATCTTCCTCTTCTTGACGATGCACTTGTGCTCTTGTGACAGCATTTGTTGGCGTGTTTTCAATCCCCCATTCAATTGTCTCTTCATGAGTGCGATCATTTGCATTGGGTACGTTCCCAATGAGTAACCCGGCACAAGGATTCGGAAGTACTGCTGCATTTACTGTGCCTTTAAATTATGGAGATTTTATCGTGATTGTGGCGATTTTATACCTTTCAACTGTGCCGCCGAAAGTTCTGCAGCCTACAGTTTTGCCTGTGTAGTCTTGCTCTCTTATGAGCTTTTGGTCTACCCCAATAATAGATGCGCCTGTATCACGAACGCATGTAGTAGGTTCCCCGTTCACCCAAGCTTGGTGAACTTTAAGTGTGCCATTCTGTATGTCAGCCGCATTGGCCTCTTGAATGGTCGCTAGGCATTCGTCATCAGGAATGTCTTTCTCAGTCTTATCTAATTTGTCGTTGTAAGTCTGAATAATAGCCGCATGTGTGTCCTCTAAGTCGTCAGAATCGCTGCTGGAGAACACGTATGCAGTTTGCGCCTCCTTCCAAGTGTTTCTTATCGCGCACGACCGGCTTGTATGTCCATACGCCCGACAAGAATAACATTTAACACTCTTCTTGTAGGAGTCATACTTACTCTTTTTCATAGATGTGATGTCTCTTAAGTACGCAGGATAACCAGGATGTTGGTCACACATTTCCAAAGCACCGTGTGAGAGTTTACAATATTGACATCGTGTGAAGTGACCCTTTCTAGGTCTGTCAGAATCTCTGTTTGTGTTCTGGTAAGGTCCCCTGTTTCTATTAGAGAATTTCTTGAACTTACCATTACTTCTGTTATTCTGAATTCTAGCACTAGCTCCTATTACCAGTTCAGGTTGTGTGCATTCCGCAAATATGTCACGGTGTGCATTGAAATATGATTCTCCCCTCGTTTCCATTTCCTTAAGATATTTGCATTTATTCTCCACTAGAAATATAGACATGGCCTCTGGTACCGCAGATAGTAGTCTATCTCTAATTATTAAGTCTCGAATTTTATTGTAGTCAGACCCAATATCAGCGGCTTTATTCCATTTATCAAAAGATGAGGTTAATTCAGAAACAAAGTCAAGGAAACTTTGATTAGATTTTGGAGTGAGTGTTTTGAACTTAGTACGTAAGCCCGATTCATCTAAACTAAAGTGTGCCAAAACAGATCTCTCATGTATTTGTAGTTAGTACGTAAGTCCTCAGGTATTAACTCGATTACCTTTAAAGGCTCCAATGCGAGATGCCTGTGGAACAGAATCGGTACGTCTAGTTCCGGTACCTTGTAGTACTTTACGAGCACTTCAAAATTGGTAATCCAAGAACTGACAGAATCACCTTGCTGGAAATTGCGAAAAAGACCTTGATACTTCTTCACTGGATCATTATGTTTTGCTTGCATTCTTTTTCGTTCAATCTCAGCTTCACGATCCATTTCCAATGACTTGACTTTCAAATTACCTTCAACTTCCTTGTCCTTAAGAAGTTGTTCGGCCAAAAGTTTTTCTTTCTCAAATGCCAGTTGCTTATCTTTCATCTCTTTTTCAGCTGCTATCCTCTCCCGTTCCAGCGTTACTTCCTTTTCCCTAGCGGCAATTTTGTCACGTTCCAACGCCATCTCTTTTTCTTTTAACTCTTTCTCAAGAGCCAATCTCTCTCGTTCATGTGCAGCTTGAAGTTGTTTTGCTTCTTTCTCTGTTGCCAATTTTTCAGCTCTCTCTTCACGTTGCTGTGTCTGAAAATCTTTCAATTCTTGCTTCGCCCAATTCCTGAGGTCTGCACCAGTCAAACCAGACTTTTCACCCATGTCCATGAAGTCTTGAAGTGTTGACATGTTGTCTTAATGATCTGTAAAATATGCCACTAAAATAGCAGATATGCGACGCACGGCCGATAGAATGCGTAGGCAGACAATAACAAGCGTATCAAAATATATACTCAAGTTGAACGAGAAGTCAACTCGAAATCAATAATATAGAAGAGTATAAACACACGAGAAGAATAGCAAATCGGCGCGAGATAGATAACGTCCTAACCGTTACAAAATGTAAGCACTAGAAATTAGTAGTAAAAATATATATTCAATATAAAGAATATACTGACACAACAATGACGCTATTATGATAACGAACTACGAAGTGACATACCAACATAATATTTAATCACATATACATAAGGAGACGTGATAGGATAAGGAATGTAAATGCCTACCGGTACAACGCGAAAAAAAATTAATATACTACCAACGAATCGCAAGTTCGTCACAAAAAATATATTTGTCACAAGCTGACAAACCGTCAGTAAATAACGTGTCTGAATGTCAGACAACTAAACTCATGTGACATTCAGATAGCGCTTCAATCTCCCGCGTTGTTAAACCTATTACGGAGTCGGCTATCGGAAGAAAAAATATGTTATATATTAGACACCCAAACAGACCACAGTTATATAACAACAAACAGCAAATGTACTGGCCTTAACAAGATAAATCCTGGTTGACCAGTTGAAGTGGGTATCTGAATGTATGATACCCGCAGTGACTAAATGTAGTTGCGTATTTAAAGTCCAGAATACAATGACTATTGTGTGACTTGTCCTGTATGTCCTATAATTTGTCTATGATGAAGTGTGCAGTGTATCTGTGTAAATTCAGGTAGTGTCCAGTGTGAAGAGTTGACGTTGATTAATCCGACATTCTGTGCAGAAAACTCGTTGCGTTGATTATATGCAAGTGAGGTGTCAGTCTAATATATTGAAATGGCACCGTGATAAACGAAATGCTGCTTCAACGTCTCTAACAGCCAGCGACAGTGTCCCCGTGACGACCTTGATTACTGGAATGACGTTGATAAATGCTTGACTCAACGCAATGTGTACGTCGTACGATCCCTGAGCATGTTTACTTTCCCGTTAATGGCATCATAAATGTCACGTGTAGCAAGTGGTAAAACAGTGAAAATGGCGTGAGGGAATCTTGTGGAAGGAAGTTTCGGTGAGGGAAAATGTCCTGAAGAGATTATGTTGAGGGAAGCAAGGGTGTGGAGGGACAGTTCAACGTGTGCAGTTCATCTCCAGATTTCCTCCAACATACATGTTGTGTAAATAATATGTCTTATGCAGAATTGGTGGCAGACACGAATCCATAATATGAACAACGTATATAAATAGATATTTTTGTGACTGGGGTTTTGATGTCTTCCTATGCCAGTGCAAATGAAGCAGTAAATGGCGGCAGTGTTTGAGTGGCTAGTTAATAATATTTCCTGTTGTCCTGCGTTGCCCCAATGTCCTGGCTTCTGAGTATCAGTGTAGGTGTAACTGTATCAGGTCCTGCCGTGTTATCTAGCGTGCAGCAATAAAGGCAATCTTCATAATGTTGTATATCATCCTTCAGCATACGCCGTCCTCAAGTGTCAATGTTTAAAGAAATGTAGAACGAATAATGTCAGTATCAAATGTCCTTTGCGTCGATAATGCATTTTTGATAGAGTGTCGGCAGCAAATATCATCATGTTTAGTGTCATTCTCTTTGTTGACGTTTGCGTGTCAGTGTGTCGTGTCAACTGTGTAGTTTGCATTGCCCCACGAAGTCTGATATGTTAGTAATAATTACATACTTCAATGTTTACAGTCTGCAATGTTTGTATCGTCGTTTCTTCCTTAATATAGCGTCGTGGACAGTATGTTTCAAATGATGCGCGTATAATGTGTAGTTATTTCTGTGTCGTGCAAATGTTGCTGTAATTATTGTGGCGCACGTACATTTTTAGGCACGTCAGCACTCTTGTATGTGTCCGATACAACGGTATATAACAATATGCGTTATAATGTTTCTCTTACCCTGCTCCGATATTTTAAGAATAACACTATTCCTTACGAATTCCTGCTCTGCTTTCTGACACAATACATTGTTTGTGCCGACATTTTGACCACCGCTCTTCCTGCGCTCTTTCAGTTCCCGTGTTGCACCGTGCGTTACTTTGAGTTATGGTGTGCATTCATCTTTAGATTCGACTATTTTCGTAGGGTCTATCTTGACAATAATTTACTTGATAATCAATATCTTGAGCTCCGGATCGATGCCCCCATATCTGCCACAACGCAACTCCCGCAATTATCAAATTGGCAACGTCAACGTTGAAGCAATAATAATAAGCTCGAACTGTAAATGCGAAAAATCAACCGACGCCATTCCGATAGTGAAAGTACTTACACACACGTTTATTTGTGGTGATAGATCAATACAGTGGTCGTCCAGACCGTAAAGTTCCCTTTTAACACAGGGATGGCATTACACAATATCTGCAAACTATATCCACGTATTATCTGACTTTACCTCGGATCGCCGTTTATCCCGCCATTCTCATCTGAAACATTGTCTAGGTATTCCGTGCCCACGGGTCTTCTAATCGATATTGACAATCTTCTCGTCAGACATCCTCCACCTGATAATCCTTACAACCAAAATCTCTGAACGCCCACGGCTCCACGAAATATGTCGCGCCTCAGCCGAATCACACAAGGTTCTCTCCGTTGTCCTTCCCTGTTGTCGTCTGACGTTCCCTGTTTCTAAGTTTCCTTAGTTTCTTGTGGGGTTTTCCCTATATCATTTTCTACCGCCTTTTCCGATGACGTGGCAATCACCATCACTATCACTATCACCAGCAACATCACTATCCCTATCACCAGCAACATCACCATCACTATCATTATCACCAGCAACACCACCATCACTATCACTATCAACAGCAACATCACTACCATTATCACCAGCAACACCACCATCACTATCACTATCACCAGCAACATCACTACCATTATCACCAGCAACATCACCATCACTATCACTATCACCAGCAACATCACTACCATTATCACCAGCAACACCACCATCACTATCACTATCACCAGCAACATCACTACCATTATCACCAGCAACATCACCTTACTATTCCTATCACCAGCAACATCACCATCACTATCCCTATCACCAGCAACATCACCATCACTATCACTATCACAAGCAACATCACTATCCCTATCACCAGCAACATCACTACCATTATCACCAGTAACATCACCATCACTTTCATTATCACCAGCAACACCACCATCACTATCACTATCACAAGCAACATCAATATCCCTATCACCAGCAACATCACCATCACTACCATTATCACCAGCAACACCACCATCACTATCACCAGCAACATCACTACCATTATCACCAGCAACATCACCATCACTATCACTATCACCAGCAACATCACTACCATTATCACCAGCAACATCACCTCACTATTCCTATCACCAGCAACATCACCATCACTATTAATATCACCACAACACAACCAGGTGTAATGGGAAAAAATAACATGTAATGGAGGTCAGCATGGTTGAATTGATAAGATCGCTCGTTCTGAAACATCCGGTGTGCTGATGCCGAGGTAGAAGTTTCAACTCCTACACCGGTCAGTTGGACTAAAATGTTGTTTTCTCGTCCTTGACTTGGGGACGTAAATTATAAGTATCTCAGAAGTCGGAGTGGGTTCGCCTGATGGCGAGGGACACTGATAATAGGGAAAGCTAATCACAGGCAAAAATCAATCCAGTGCACTAGAAGTAGTAGCACATGTATGGACTACACTTGAGATCAAAGCGAGCTAACGCAAACAAACAAAAACATGAAAATAGAAAATATTCGAAAATTAAAACATAAACAAAAGAAGTATAGGTCATTACAGAAACTTCGTAGCAAGGAAGCTTCGTGTTTTTCTTTACATCTATTTGTGTTGTTACCGATGAAGATAATTATAATTGAATCGTCGATTCGTTGTATCGTGGTATAACTTCTTTTTATGTATTTTGTTGTTGTTACTATCTTTGATTTTTATTCAGGAATTACACGTACCTAACTGTTGTTATTTTATATTACTTATGAAACAGTTTTCTTCGATTTTCAGATCTTGTAGACTGTCCGTATTTTGTTCTGTTTTTGGTCTACTGTGTTTCTAAGATTATGTGCATAATATTTAAGTTCAGAAACTTCGATTTTCTTGTTTAGTCATGTTGGAATAAACTGTCGTCGATTAACATCCTTAGTTGCCATATGAAGGGTGCATGCTATCAAAATTGTTATTTTACTTATTTGCTGGTAGTGTGCATATGTTCTTCCTTCGCTGCGTTGTCATGGTCAGTTTCCTTCCAACTTTCTAGCAGTTCCCATTGTTTTTAATTATGTAGTCAGTTTATTGCAAGTTTGTAACATTGTTAGTTTTTCATTGTTGATTGTATATTTTGGAAGATACACAATACTCTCCGAGGACATTATCTCTCTGATTTTAATTTTGAGAACAAATTTGTGATCGTAACTTTGAGAACAAATGTCTTAGAAGAATTCTATACCCCCACTGGACAGACTTCAAAACCAATACGCAAATAAGACAAGAGACTAAGCAAGATATTGTATCCAATTTTATAAGAAAACGCCGTTGGAACTACATCGGCCATGTACTCAGAATGGACAAGACAAGACTCCCCTACCAAGCCCTCAAATGGTCACCAGTAGGGAAAAGAAAACGGGGAAGACCAAGAGAGACCTTGCGTTGACCATCATCAGAGAAGGCTCATTCAACGGCCAAGTAAACATCCAGGATCTACAACAGGTAGCAGCGAACCGCCAGGCATGGAGAGCCATGACTTCTGCCCTATGCTCCGCCTTGGGCTCAAGAGGAAAGACTAACTAACTAACTTTGTCTTTAGAAATTCATGACTAAATACCCACATCCCTAGGTAGAATTAGATAGGAGAACCGTACCATCTACACATAGCAGTCATTGAAATGGACTTCCACCAGTTGTGACTGTTGTCACAACAAACGTCATCATGTTGACACATCTCTCCACATTACATGGGTATTGAAGAGGTGAGAGGAAAGATCGCAACCCTAGTTAACTGTTGATGGATGCGGTATTTTTAGTGGGGAAACAATTAAATGAAGAGTCTTTTTGCAAGCCGTGCCAATCGTCCAGTACGTTACCTACAGTCGTGAGTGCTATTGCTTACTTTACCCAAATTTACAATGTCATAGGACGAAAATACGAAATTGTATCCCACAAGAGTTATGTCTTTAAGAAGATTGGTTGTTGACACAAATAAAATTGAGGACCATGAAATATATGCTGGACATGTAAAAGACATGTTTTATCGTCTTTAATTTCCAACCTTCTTCAGTATTCAGCTCTTGAAGTATGGATGCATTTGTTCTTTTCTTTATCCAAGATATTCTTAGAACTCGTCTATAACATTTATATTGGAAGGCATTTATGCGCTGTTCAGTTTATTTAGTAAGTGTCCAGGTCTCACAGGCGTATGTTGCATTAGGAGAGATGCATGCTCTTAACAATCTAATTTTTGCAGTTCTGTCTGTCCCATTCCACAATTTATTCAGTTGTTTTAGTCTTTGAAGCGCAATAGATATTCGTGTTTTAACTGTTTTCACTGTGTCACCATTGTTGGTAATCAATGACCCAAGATATTCGAAATGTTTCACCACCTCCAATTTTTCCTCATTACTTTCTCCATAGTAGTTTTATCTGTGTGTATTATCTTTGTTTTTGCTATGTTAAGATATACGTTGTGATTTTCACTATTCAATTGGGTTGGGGTTATTAGGTTTTCTATACCATTCTGTGTTGTGGATAGCTATCGTACATTACTTTGCCTATATACCCAACTATTATTCATTACTGCATATACCTCTTAGACTTCCCTACATTACTTTGCCTATATACCGAACTATTATTCATTACTGCATATACCTCTTAGACTTCCCTACATTACTTTGCCTATATACCGAACTATTATTCATTACTGCATATACCTCTTAGACTTCCCTACATTACTTTGCCTATATACCGAACTATTATTCATTACTGCATATACCTCTTAGACTTCCCTACATTACTTTACCTACGTAGCTATCATTCTTTACTTCACCATCACACGTGTCTATCCTTTATCACTTTACTCACAGACGTGACCACCACCAAATACTTTACTCATAGCCAATACGATCACTCCCTGCCGTCCCAGCAGAGACCAGCTTCATCGATCGTCTGGTAACACCATCAATAATTCCTGAATTATTGATGCTGGGCGAAATGAAGACTGAAGGAGACACATTGTTGAGTCATTACAGTAAAAGACGCGTAAATATGTATTGCTTTTGTGGGATAGATGCACCGATTGTCTAAGTAAGTAAGATATACGATACCCACGGTTTATGTCTCCCTTATGGTCACTATGATAAATACTAATGTAAAATGTGGCAATCATTTCGCTCTTTCTTACATTGTCCAACATAATTACCCACAGACAAAGCAGAATATTAAATGGGCTTGCGAGACTCATTCTTAACTAAGCGAAAACATAAACGGTTCGTTAGTTTGTCATTTCCACAGTTTTCTCCCATACATAACATAAAGTCTCTGGTGCCGATTTGATGAAGGTGGGTACATCCTCAAAACCTTACTGGTGGTGGAGAACATTTTAATGGGGTTCTGGCAGGGACTTAACCAGAGAGCATCTTACAGGTGCCAAAATGCACTACCGCATTTGACAACATCAGCCTTTCTTTATGTAAACAAAAAGTTAAAGGTTTCTTTCCAGATGTTAAGCTGCATTGAACAAATGATGCTAAACTCATATTTTATAGACCAATCAGCACTCAGTGTTTGATGTGATCAGTATCAAGATAGTCGCCTTAACTTCCCACCACTTTCCTGGTACCTATGTTAGGCTGGGTGGACCGGGAAGCTCAAGCCAATTATTTAAATCCACCGAGATGCGGATTCGAACACAAGCCTATTGGGGCGGCAGGCGAGCGTTTAGTTAATTAGTCAACAGTTCATCCTCACTGCACACACAATAATTATAGTGCGTTCACAAATGTTTGCTTTCATTCACGTTAAATTTTTTTTTTTTTTTTGGTAAAGTATATGTTGGATCGTTATGAAATGTTTCCTGCCGCCTTATATTTACTCCCACCCAAGGAATATATCTTTGATAGGTCTAAAAGCACCTGAAATCACTTGTTCGTAAAAATTTATTGAATTCACACAAAAACTTGTTTTATACTAATGCACGTCAATTCGGGTAACGACCTCTGAACTCTTCAGTTCCACTATGTGACGTGCTTCTCATAAAAGAAATTCGGAGGGCAGCATGGCCGAATGGATAAGAACGCGTGTTCTTAAACATCCGGTGTGCTGATGCCGAGCTAAGGGGTTCAACCCCTACACCGGACAGTTGGACTCAAAATGTTGACCTATCGTCATTGACTTGGGAACGTAAATTACAGGTACATCTGAAGTCGGAGTGGGTTCACATGTTGGCTAGAGACACTGGTAATCAGAGAAAGCTAATCCACACGCAATATTCAGTCCGGTGCCCTAGAAGTAGTGTTTATGGACTACGCTTGAGTTCAAGGCGAGCAAGCGAGCGAGCGCCAGAAAAAAAACAATAATAAAATAAAGAATTACCGGTGCACCACGGACAATATTCATCATTGAACACTGATGTTTCCATGTGAAGATGTAATATATTTCGTAATATTCACTTTATCTCTGACGCGTAAATTGTATACCACATATAAACAAACATTGAGATCTGCTGTACAATCTCCTAACAAAGAATTCGTTGTTGGCTGTACATAATGATAAGGTTACATGATAAATCTGATAATTTTCCCTCAGATGGATACTGAATTATGGATTTTGTATATAGTGGTGGGGGAGGGGGGGAAGACATGTATCAACGCATTATAGCTCTCTCCTCTATATATCCCTCAGCATGTAGCGACTAACGACACCAGTTCTGCAATAATCCGCAGTGCGGGTTGCGAAAGCGTGGCAAAGATCACGAACTACGTAGCTCTAATTACTATCTCCAAGAGTCTGCGGACAAATTGCACTTGTGAACCGAATGACAGAACTCGTGAACTGAATGACAACACTAGTGGACCAAATGACAGCACTCATGAACCAAATGATGACAGCACTCGTGAACCGAGTGACAGCACTCATGAACCGAGTGACAGCACTCGTGACCCAAATGGCAGCACTCGTGAACCGAGTGGCAGCACTCTTGAACCGAGTGACAGCATTCGTGAACCAAATAACAGAGCGCGGAAACAAAACCATGACGTTTGGAGCGAAAGGCTGCCGATTTACCCCCTTCACCACTGAGATCAGTTAGAGCTTCTAGCCACCAGGCTACCGCTGGTCTTGATCTTCCATTATGATGTCTCCAAAATGTCTTGTATTCTTGTTGTAGTAAGCGATATCTTGTATATTGTGCTTTGTCACTGTGTCAGCACGTCTTGGAATTTCAACTTTATAATGTTCAAATGTCACTTCGTTGCCAGATTGTAATGAGCACATTGGTATCGCACAAAAGATCATCAGCTTAATAAATACATTTACAGAAATGGACAACAGAGTTCTTCATGATCGAAAGCTCATAGATACGTTAGAAATAAGAGCAGGAGTGTTAAAGGGATGACTTTTGTCACCTTTATTATTCTTACTGACTGTAGTTAATTGCATATCCTTTACAGGACGACTTCAGCAATGTTAAGCTGTTTGTGATTCCTGGACAAGTTTAGGTTCAGTAGTTTGCCATTGCTTTCTGAATGACCGACACGCATACCATTGTATAAAAACCAAAGCAAGACGGTCTGTTCCCAAATCGCCCGCAGCTGTGTTTTGAACGCGGTATGCGGGATTACGAATTTCATTCAACACCCCTTGGCCACATAGCCGCCACTGACTATAGATTGGATTAAGAAACATGGAATTCCATAGACTCTTATAGAGCGGCTTGATGATGGCGACTTCACTGTACAGGCTGAATTCCCAACTGAATTCCAAATTCCCTAATCCCCTGACCTATCCGTTTCTCCTCTTTATATCCATATCCTTGGGACCACCCATGAAAATCTATTTCACCCTTGATCCCCATTAGTTCCCATCAAAATACCTTTCGGGGTTTTCCCTTTGTTAATCCTCTCTCTAGCACGTTCCTCTCTGTCCCCTGGTGACCCAGACTGACATCTACGTGCCATACCAATCCTGTACACCAGGAAATCTGGAGCAATACAAATTAAACACTCCAGACCGCAAGTCACGACAATTAAGTCTCAAATTGTATAACGCAATGTAACTAGACTACCAACTAACAGTACACTACAACAAGCAATGATGTACGGACCAAATGGAACCAGAAGAATAGGCCGATCATATAAACGATAAACAGGAAATAACAGACTCCTTGGTAACCTCGATATATGAAGCCCATAAATGGGCATTCTCCCGCAGTTTATGCTTCTCCTCGACACGGCAAGGTACAAGAGGAACAAAATATGAGGGGATGCAGGTATAGGAGAAGTCACCCAATGAGGATCAAGCAAATGACAATGCAAACTTTGATTGCATTTGGAAAAATCTCAGTTCAAGTGATGAAATCATGTACACATTATAGGCAGCAATGTAGAAACAGATGAGGGAATATATAGAAATTTTACAATAAGAATACACTACTCAGTTGGAGTCACGGATCTTTCTGTACACATCGTCACTGAGCTGTCTTATACACACACTCGGACCTTTATGTAGACGCTGCTACAAAGCTTTCTCTACACAGACTCTCGGGGTTTTCTCTACACATACACACACAATAACACACACACGCACAGAACCTTATATACACACACCTACAGAGCTTTCTATATGCATCCTCACAAAGCCTTCTATACTCACACTCACAGAGCTTTTCATATGCACCCTCAGAAAGCTTTTTTTTTTCTTCTTTATTTGTGCTCGCTCGATTTTGAACTCAAGCGTAGTCCATATACACTATTTACAGTAGCGATGGGCTGAATTTTGTGTGTGAATTAGCTTTCCCTATTAACAGTGTCCCTCGCTATCAGGCAAACTCACTTCGACTTCAGAAGTACTTGTAATTTCGTCAAGGACGACAAGTCAACATTTTAGTCCAGCTGTCCGGTGTAGGGGTTGAACTGCTAACCTCGGCATCAGCACAACTCCATTGGAGTTCTAACACATTCGGCCATGCGGACCTGCACTAAGTTTTCTATACACACACTCACAGAGCTTTCTATACACACTGATATAACCTTCTACACACACCCTCTATATTTCCATATTTCTAGATTTCTATATACACATTCGTATAGCCTTCTACACACACAGATGCAGAGATGTCCATATACACACTCATAGAGCTTTCACAAATAACAAGTTATCATCATCCGGTGGCTTGTTGTCTGTAGAACGTTGCTTCCTTTGCCATTGAAAATGTTTCTCCGTCATAACTCAGATAGCTTGTCTCTGTTCGCGCCATGTATACATTTTTATCTATCGTATCTTGCGACTTGGGACGATTGCCTGAAAGAGGCTAATGAAACTAGAACATTACATACAACAATAAGAAAGAGACAAACAGCTTTCTTTGGTGACAACTGGAAAGATCGAGGGGAAGAGAGGCAGAGACAGACCAAGAGAAATGATGCTGGATGAATATCATCACCAGAGTTGCTTCAGAAAACCAAAGGTCGAGATCTGGTGAAAGTCATGAACGCCTACGCTATCTGGCATGACACTTGATGATGATGATTATGACCGTGTCTTAATTCCATCTACGTTGTCGTCTTCCTCTCATCTCTTCTCCGGTAGCCTCCATCCTTGATCCTTTACATATATTCACGTGTTCAAAATATGTCATTGTCGCAAACAGTTAGCTAATATTTAACCATGTTTAGAATTTCAGCTTCTGTCTACTTGTAAATCTAAATATGTTTGAGCATGATGGCTTGGGGCGATTAGAGATGTTTACGAAGTCTTAACATTCATCCAATGATTGTAATTGTGCGACTTCCTACTATGTTAGTCTGTCATCGTCCAGGACATAAAGAAAGCAATTTGCAAGCTAAAGTCGACGCAATCCATTTACTCCAAGATCATTTGTCGTGTTGACTTCGTTTTCGTGTTCCTCCCGGCAATACAAATACAAGAAGATGAACATTGGTGACACATTGCCAGAGGCGGCACTGAGAGAACTGTTAGTGTCTTCGTGGTACTGTCAATAGTAGTAATGGTCATGTGTTGATCGACACTTATAGAAGACTTAGCACCGAAATAAACACACTAGATTAAAATATAACAGTAACATAAACATAAACACGGCATCCACAACATGGCATTCAAGTAGTATAAACCCAAACGTAGAGCAAGCTAGGCCAGAGGTTTCTGATCGTCAGATGAAGTCCCACTTTCCGTTAATGTTTCAGGCTCTTTATCTTCTTGACATTTCAGTTTTAAATGAGTTCTGCAGTATGCACGAGACGATATACAGCACTAGCAAATAATTAAACTAAGCCAACTTGGTGAAGTCATAGAACCAAGTAAGGACCGTGTACCACCAAAACGACAGAACCTATGACATGGAGGATGCCTCTGACCCAAAGGAACAGTGGCGTCAGAACAAGGGGCTGAATGGAGGCACTCTACCGCAGCGAAGAGGAGGAAACGGCAAGGACAGGTAGGAAGAACCATGACAGACTAACCGGGCAGAAAGCCACACAATTACAAACGTTAGATGAATGTTGCCGGTCTCTCTGGCTGTGGGGTTACAACACTTTCTCTCTGTAATCCCGTTTATCACGCAGAGTCTCGTAGCGGAGCGAGAGCTGAGGCGGTTCGACCCCCGCTCGTGACTTGCGGGATACTGAGCCGGCCGCTCAGAAAGCAATGGCAAACTACTGAGCGTAATCTTGCCAAGAGATCAACATACAGCTGAAAGATGCTGGTGTTGACAGCTAAGTCCTGTAAAGGATATGCTAAAAAAAAAAAAAAAGATGAATGTTAGGAAATGGTAAACATATGTAAATGCTCCAGGCATCGAGATAAAAGGGGAGGACTCTTTGGATCAAGACTCGCAGTTGTGTCTCTCTTTTGTTCGCTTGCCACACCTTGATAGGCTACTAAATATGACATGAATAGACAACTGAAAATATCATCCCACTACGCTGCAGGTCTGCGTGTAGTCACACCACCAGCCTACCGTCGGTAGTCTGTTGTATTATGAAATATTCACTTTTCGTGGCACCTATCGAACTGGCTGGACGAATGTCAGCTTCTTTTTCTCGACAAGCAACTTCTGTTTAACCTCTGAAGCCGCCATTTATAAATCAGCAAGAATCCTTTTCGCTACAGTATCGTCATTGTTGCCCACTTCTTTCCTGTGTGTCACTGGGACATATAAGGGAAGCAAAGAATAGTAACATTGTAACCCACCAATCATGTTGTAAGAGACGACTAAGGAAGGTTGGTATGAGACTGGCTACTACATCCTATAGAATAAAATGCAACCACAGCCACAAAATTCCACCAATCTAAACAAATTACACGAGGCTTGGCGTGAGTTGGCTGAGAGCCTATCTTTTATTCAGAGATGAAAGGCAGAAGCGGAAGACCCCGCTTCTAGCTAGGAGTGCCGCACATCCGGGCCTGCCGAAAGCCAGCGCTTTCCCTCAGTGGGTAAATCCCCCAAATGGATCTCAATGGTTGACACTATGCAGCTAAGCTAGGACCTTCCTGTCCTTCCCTGCCCTCGTCTCTCCTCTGCTGTAAGCTGCCTCCATTATCCATGTGTTCTGTCGCCAGTCTTACAGTGGATCAGAGACATCTTCCAAGACAAAGAATCTGGCACAACTGTGCTACACGCTCCTTACCTAATACCTTTAACTAACCAATAGTTTGGTTAGTATTTTTAAAGCCGGCTCCGTGGCGAAGGTGTTACGGCGCAGTTCGTAATCCCGCATATCGTGTTCGAAACACAGCTGTATGTTTTTTTTTCTGAAAAATTATGGATGCCGGTCGTTCAGAAAGCAATGGCAAACTACTGCACGGTAACTTGCCCAGGAATCACGAACAGCCAAAATATGCCGAGGTTTACTTCTACGTGCGTAAAGGATATGCAACTTTTACATTTTAAAAAAAAATGTTTAAAAATATTGCCGATCCAAGTATTCACCCTGTGTAAAGTTCATGCAACATAATAGGCAAACACAAAACCTGGACCGGCAATATTTTTAAACACTGCACAGACATTAAAAATACACCCTGAATGTTTCACTATATGGTTTGCGCGTTAGTGTAATAGAAAGCACCATGAGCGCCGTTGACCGAGTGTTCGAAGCCTGCGTTCGTCGTCAACAGAGGAGAAAGCTGGCCACCTATTCCTCTGGGCACTCAGACCTACAAAACGCGACGTCCCTATATATATATATATATATACCCATAGGTTCCTGCTTAGGGCCATGATTTTGTGTATGTTATTGTTACTGTATCTCGTCAGGTGCATGCAAGAAAGGCATTGTAGGTCATGTTCTCCAATTTTACGACGGTAGGCAGAGGATCTTTTTTGGAGACATTGGCTACGGTCAACTAGTATGGCCACTGCTAGGAAGTAAAGCAATAGCAAGCTACCTTCTTTACAGATGCCAAGATAGTCATGTTTTGTGCAATAGACTATGTTGCAAGTCATAACATTTGATGGGAGGTGTCTTGAAGAGATTAGAACAAGAATTGCTATGGTGAAGGCAGCCTATTGCAAGATGAAAATATACTGACCAATAAAAAGATATCACATGGTACTAGAAAAAGCTTGTTGAAGTGCTACATAGAACCTGTATTTTTATATGGATGTGAGACGTGGACAATGAATAGACAAGATGAAAACCATCTAATGTCAGTGGTATTTTGATTTCTGAGGCAAATGCAAAGAATACCATAGGCAGACAAATAAAACCAAGGAGCAAATCCTATAGACTGACTGGAATCTTGTCGTTTTGACAAACGATAGTTTCTAAAATGAGTTATACATCTCCATAACACAAAGCCTGGGCTGAATTTAGAGATCATGTGTTGCCCTTGCAGAATGATCCCTCTCTCGGCCTGCCTAGTTTACTCCAGAGGAAGGTAACATCAATACGTCTGGAACAAGACAAGCTGCAGAAGCTGTCAGATCAGCAAAGCTGAAAGCAATACTCTAACTGTCCACCTGTCAGAGCTCCCATTCTAGACTAGCTTCAACTAATGCTTAAGGAATGGTCTCATTTAGGTTGCATTTCCTTGCACTTGGGTAAAGCTTGTACCCTCCCAATTGCTCTCGTCTGCTCAAATCCGTTGGTATAATGTGCGGTTTCGGGTTTGGTGAGCGCCGCCTAACATTCGGCCCTAACATAAAGAAGGTAATAACATCTACTGTCATACGGTAGCTCAGTCATATCTGACTAAGATCTGACACTCGAATGCTATAAGAAGCAGATGATAGAGAAATTAGACGTAGACAGCCACAATTTGTTTCTACACCTTATGTGAAGAAATAAACTAGAGAACTTGGTGACAACTGGCTAGATTGAGGAGAAAAGAACAAGGGGAAGAAAGAGAAGTAAATATCTTGATGGCTTGGCCACATGACATGGTAGAGATAAGAACACGGATCTGATCCACGACTGTGATGAGCGCGTAGGATGGCGAAACATAACCGCTCACGCTTACCGGCATGGCACATGATGAAGATCTCGTCAGGTGTATACAAGAAAGCTGAACGGAAGCAGAATAAATTAATCCGATTTTGCTTTCCGAAAAAGAACACTGAAAGCCACAGACACACAGAAATTAGAACCCTTCTCTTTTACCTGACCACACGCCATAGCTAAACAAGCAAATGAACTCACAACAATTAACCAGTTTGACGCTATAAACGTGTCATTATTACAATACCCTTGAATGTAATGTTCTCAATGTTTATTACAAATATGTATATAAATATATATTAACAATAAGTAGAAATATAATGTAGAGTCCCCTGTTCACGCCATAAGGTGTATGTGTATATGTTGGTATATCTCCCTATTGTATAGACCAACCGGTACATATGAGTGATGTCATCGATACCACACTGGCCGTTTTTACTTCCCAGAACATATCTTGTACCCTTGATATGCTGGGTCGACTTAGTAGCTTATTTCAATTTTTAACAAATTGTCGCTTCCATCGGGATTAGAACACTTGGCTAACAGGCCGAAAGGCTAGCAAGTTTGTCATCACTAGTCAAGTCTATTATCCACCTGAACTAACATCTATGTCATCACTAGTCAAGTCTATTATCCACCTGAACTAACAACTATGTCATCACTAGTCAAGTCTATTATCCACCTGAACTAACAACTATGTCATCACTAACTGCATCTATCATCCACTTTTACTCAGCATCAGTGGCATCACTAGCCAACTATCATCCACTTTATTTTGCCGTCAGTTTCATAACTAGGCATCTATTATCCACCTGAATTAACAATTACATTATAGTCAGGTTTATCATCCACTTGAACTAACAATTGTAGTATAAATAGCCTTGTTTATGAATTGTCAGATTTATCATCCACTTGAACTAACACTTATTTTAATCAATAGCCAGGACTGACAAACACCTTTATAAACAATTGTTATCTTAAGCCAGGTACATTATCAATCTAAAACAGATATGGATTCTGCTTCTTCTTATCCTTTTTTTCTTCTTCTTCTTCTTCTTCTTCTTCTTCTTCTTCTTCTTCTTCTTCTTCTTCTTCTTCTTCTTCTTCTTCATCTTCTTCTTCTTCTTCTTCTTCTTCTTCTTCTTCTTCTTCTTCTTCTTGTGTTGCTTCTGCTTCTTCTACTTCTGCTGCTGCAGCTGCATCTTCTGTACTCCCTATATCCTTTGCGTTTCATTTACTTTGTAGTTATCCTGTGTTTTATTCATCATTACGTTTCTTTCCTTCTTTCTGTTCTGTCCTTCATCTCTCCTATGCTGTTGTTCTATTTTTTCTTTCTCTTAAGCTTTTTTTAAAATTGATTCTCAGTAAACCATTTCAACTGTTAACGGACGACAAAGACGATGATTACGACAATAACAACAATGATAATAACAATTATGATAATAATAATGATGTCGACAACAGTCTATCTCTTTTCTCCATTAGCCGTACCCCGTTCAACCTCAAAAGAGAAGTTACAATTAGGGCTCAGTCCAGCCTCAGATCACTAATCCTGTGATCAAATCAGCCATATTTCGGATATTAATCTGATAGCGACTGTCGCCCCTAGGGGTGATGAATGTTACTAGCTATTTTTTTTTTAAAAGAAGAAGAAGACAATCATGTTGATTATGGCAATCATGATGATTATCATTATTATTATCATTTAATTCTTTTTTAATATATTGTTTTAAAATGTTCTGTCTGTATGCGTCTTCACAGTGTGGTCACAGAACGCATGACAAAGAACTTGCTGTGATTGCCACAACTGGAAAAAATTTTCGAGTGTGGAGAAACAGGCATTTGGACACTGATCTCACCAAGCCAGGATAGCTAGCATGACTGCAGCGGTCTCTAAGCAGCTGTGGATAACCTAACATGAGCCAACGAAAGCGCAGACAGAATTTATGCCAGCTCCTTGGGGAATCTCGGATGTTCTATGCTATAACCCTGTTTCTGGCTCACGTCTGCTCGGTATCCGGATCATACGGTACGTTCTGGTTCATGTATCCAGCTATGTGGTGTTTGATTTCAGTTTTACTGAATTGTCTGTTGCCTTTTTTGTCGCTTGTTATTCTGTTTTTGACATTGGATCTTATATTTCAGTTGTTTTTGGTATAAGATAAATCCGCTTTTTTTATCTTGTCATGTCGGGTTATTGAGTCCAAAAACTGATATGAAGCTGTTTCTAATGGCGTTAAGTAACCATAAATACAGCTTTATGGTTTTATGATTGTCAAAGAGCATATTCTCGATATATAAATGTGGTAGTTTTTCCCCATTATCCCGCATCCATTAAAGATATTTTATATAAATATTATATTTCGAGTTCTTATTCTATGTTTTTGGAATTCTGCCAGTACAGCGACAATTACAGCCTACTCCTTACAATTTCCATCTGCTGAATGAACTTTAACGTGATCACTGTGCACACAGGAGATCCTATTGTTTAGTCCTTATCTTATAAGGCTAAGTATCCGATCCACTACTCCAGGGACGACGTGCTTGGATTGCTTTTTTTTTTTTTTAAACAAACCAATAACTAGTTTTGGCCCCAGCGCTTTCGAAAACAGACACTCCATCCCGACTCTATTATGTGTTAAATTAGTACTTACGTTCTGCCTCCAAGCGACTAGTTCTCCATTAAGTATTGTATGTGTAATAAAGTTCTACCTCCATAAACGCATTGTGCATTATGTGCTGTATTAATATTAAAGTGTAACCTCCAGTCACCTTCGAGAGCATTATGTGTTGTATGAGTACTTAAGTTCTACCTCCATAAACTCATTGTCCATTATGTGTTGTATGAGTACTTAAGTTCTACCTCCATAAACTCATTGTCCATTATGTGTTGTATGAGTGCTTAAGTTCTACCTCCATAAACTCATTGTCCATTATGTGTTGTATGAGTACTTAAGTTCTACCTCCATAAACTCATTGTCCATTATGTGGTGTATGTGTACTTAAGTTCTACCTCCATAAACTCATTGTCCATTATGTGTTGTATGAGTGCTTAAGTTCTACCTCCATAAACTCATTGTCCATTATGTGTTGTATGAGTACTTAAGTTCTACCTCCATAAACTCATTGTCCATTATGTGTTGTATGTGTACTTAAGTTCTGCCTCCAAACGACTGCATGTCTATTATTTGTTGTGTAAATCCCAAACTTCTATGTATAAGAGATTCCATGTTCATTAAGTGTTGTATTAAGACTAAAGTTCTACCTTCTTGTCCACTACGTGTTGTTCGAATTCTAAAGTTCTGCCTCCAAGTGATTCCTTGTCCATTGAACCAGTATGGATTGCTTCCCCCAAAAATCCTCTGTGTCAATTATGCCTTGTATGAGAACTAACGTTATATCTCTAGTAAACTGCTTATCCATTATGTATTGCATAAGTACTAACGTTCTACCTCGAAGCAATTCCTTGCACATAATGTGTCGTATGGTTTCTAAAGTGCTACCTCACTCTCTCTCTCTTCTCTTTCTCTCTCTCCCTCCCTCCCCCCTCTCTCTCTCTCTCTCTCTCTCTCTCTCTCTCTCTCTCTCTCTCTCTCTCTCTCTCTCTCTTTCTCTCTTTCTCTCTCCGTCTTGTTCATATGTATATATACGATTTAATGGGTGCCTGTTGGTGTGTGTGCATGTATATGCGCGAACCCTAATAAGTCCACGCATATTTTATTATTCCTTTAGTGCACATAGAAAATATCACCGAGAATGTTTCGTTATTATCACAATCATACTTAGGTGGACACTTCATTGCCCTTTGACATTAGCCTTAAAACAATTCTTAAAAGTCATTCGTCCCCTTCTTCGTGTACCACTTCCATGCATTTACCTGAAATTTGTACTAGACCGTTACCATCCCTTACCCCCGGTCCCCTACTTTGACCAACTCTTTTTCTGTCATCCACTCATGCATTATATGGACAACCACCGGATCACTCTTTAGTTTTCCCTCTCGGCCCACCATCGTATCCCCATGGCTTCTACTGGCCTTACCTTCCTCCCCGTCGTCATGTACCACTCCCACGCATTTACCTGGAACCCTCACTAGACCGTTACCATCCCCTACCCCAGTCCTCATGACTCGCAGACTCTATATAAGAGTACCATCGTCAAGATTCATGCTAGTATCACAGCCTAGAATTCTGAGATAAGTAGCACATTTAGCAAGTAGCAGGTAGCAGGACTATGCATGGAAGATACTTATAATATAGTAACATATAAAGGCAGGAAATCAGACCCCTTCCAAATAACATCTGGCTTGAAACAGGGTGATGCACTATCGCCGCTACTCTTCAAACTGGCTCTAGAGAAAGTTGTAAGGAAGGTAAAGGAGGAATGTGATATTGGAGGAACAACCAAGCTGCTTGGTTATGCAGATGATATAGATCTTTGGGCCCATTAGGGATACACAAAGTGGAGAGTGGAAAAGAAGAAGTAACAAAGACATTTATGATCTGTTTAAGTCCCCGCTAATCACTGGTATGATGAAGGCTAATAGACTACAATGGCTGGGGCATATAGAAAGAATGGAAGATAATAGGGAAACAAAACTCGCTTACACTCAGGAAATAAATGACCGTAGACCCCGAGGTAGACCAAGAAGACGGTGGAGAGATAATACATGTACAGACCTACAAGCACTTGGAATCAACGACTGGCAAGAGAAGGTCAACCAGAGAGACGAATGGAGACGGCTGGTATCTGCAGCAAAGAACCTCAATGGCTCGGAACGCTGAAGAAGAAGAAGAAGAAGAAGTAGCAGGATGTCGTGCGACAAGAGACCCAGCCATACGGTAACAATGAAGTCGATCCTCTTGACTGTTAAACTTTTTTTTTTAAAGAAAGTTAAATGTAAAGGGGGACACAGTATTGTTAGGATTATATAAAGAGGTCGAATAACAAAATTATTTGTATAAAGTTAAATGTAAAGGGGGAGACAGTATTGTTAGGATTATATAAAAAGGTCGAATAACAAAATTATTTGTATAAAGTTAAATGTAAAGGGGGAGACAGTATTGTTAGGATTATATAAAAAGGTCGAATAACAAAATTATTTGTATAAAGTTAAATGTAAAGGGGGACACAGTATTGTTAGGATTATATAAAAAGATCGAATAACAAAATTATTTTTAAAAGTTAAATGTAAAGGGGGACACAGTATTATTAGGATTATATAAAAAGGTCGAATAACAAAATTATTTTTAAAAGTTAAATGTAAAGGGGGACACAGTATTGTTAGGATTATATAAAAAGGTCGAATAACAAAATTATTTTTAAAAGTTAAATGTAAAGGGGGACACAGTATTGTTAGGATTATATAAAGAGGTCGAATAACAAAATTATTTGTATAAAGTTAAATGTAAAGGGGGAGACAGTATTGTTAGGATTATATAAAAAGGTCGAATAACAAAATTATTTTTAAAAAGTTAAATGTAAAGGGGGACACAGTATTGTTAGGATTATATAAAAAGGTCGAATAACAAAATTATTTTTAAAAAGTTAAATGTAAAGGGGGACACAGTATTGTTAGGATTATATAAAAAGGTCGAATAACAAAACTATAAGAAAGTGTGACGGACAAGGATAGAGTCTAGCAAGAGGTTCAATCATCATCAGCATCTTTTTCCATGCCGATACGCGTGCATGGTCATGTGTCGCCATCTCACTCGATCACCAGAGTCGTAGATCAGCTCTATGTTCTTATCTCGACCATGCCATGTAGCCAAACAATTCTGATATTTACTTTCCCCCTGTTCTTTTCCCCTCAATCTTGCCCGTTGTCACCAAATTCTCCGGTTTACTTCTTTTCATACGGTGTCCAAAAACATCTTGACTGTTTATTTCTAATTTCTCTAATCAGTTTACGGTTGTTGTTTTCATAAATTTTTCTTGTAGGAATTGCTCATTGGTTTTTTTTTTTTTTTTTTCTGTCTGTCCATGGTATTCTTTGCATTTTAAAAGGCTAAATGGAAGAGACAAATAGCATCTTGTGAGATTGATAGATACGAACGAATGGCAACATCTTGCAAGAATTGTATGAAAATAAAACGAACGACATTTTGCAAGAAATTTAGATGCCACATAAGGACACTGGTTTGCTAGAATTACAAGGAAAACACAATAATCTTCTTTGAAAGTTAGATGCACAAAAATAACAAAGGTTTGCTAGAATTATGTGGAAAACACGACAATCTTGAAAGAAAGTTAGATGCAAAAGAACAAACTCTTACAAGGTTATATGCCCAAGGAGTATGAAATCCTGTAAGAAAATTATATAAATAAGAGGATTTCGGAATGAAAATAGTTTCGTGTTTTCGCAGATCAAGGCGTGTATAGAGTAACGAGGTTTCTAAAAAATAATTATGGAGGAAAAGGAAATGTGGTGTTAAAATTAAAAGATTAGAGAATCGATCTAAACATGACATTAATGCAAGACAAAAAGACCCAGCGACATGCTGTCTGGTGGACAGAAATTCAAAGGATTATGTTTGAATAGAAACTAGCAATAAATTACATCATATTGTCGTTGAAGGTATCGAAGGAAACAAAGTTACTGCCAACACACTTCTTAACGCAGCTCATAATTAAGATTAGGACGGCTCTTGATGCTAATATGTCCAGCGAGATGTCGGGGGAGACATGTGGATGGGGATTGCCAATTTTGAAGTGCGCGGCAACCACTTTGAATACCATGCAGTCATAGCCGCGGGATCTCTTGGGATACCGAGGGTGCTTGCGGGGACCCTTGTCCCTGACTGCGGCTGAAGAAGGAAATGTGAGGGGATTTTAAAAGAGCTTAGGACAGATTAGGCTGTTGTGTGTGTGTAAGTGTGTGTGTGTGTGTGTGTGTGTGTGTGTGTGTGTGTGTGTCTGTGTGTGTGTGTGTGCGCGCGCGCTCGCGGGCGGGGACGTGCATTTATGTGTGTGTGTGTGGTGTTATTTTTTTTTTCTGAATAGTTGTTAGCTCATGGGTGTCTCTGTGACGATGTTGCTAAGCCATCTGCCTCGTTGTCTGAAGGCCAGTGGGCTCGTGTTTAGATTGCGTCGTTCAATCCACGCCTACAGTACTTCCACGTACCACTGACTGGAGCTATGAAGGTCGCACTTTGTGTGATGCCCTCGGCAGGTTGAACCTCTCGCCCAAGATGCCCAAGTCGAACCTCTCGCTCTTAACCTTTGTGTGTGCGTGTATGTGTGTGTGTGTGTGTGTGTGTGTGTGTGTGTGTGTGTGTGTGTGTGTGTGTGTGTGTGAGTGAGTGTGGGTGGGTGCGTGGGTTGGGGTGGTTGTGTGCACGTGTGTGAGCGTGCGTTTGTGTGTGTGCGTGTGTGTGTTCGTGTGTGTATGTGTGCATGCGTATGTGCGTGTGCATGTGTGTGCGTGCGCGCGTGTGTGCGTTTGTGGGTGGTGCGTGTTTGTGAGTGAGTTTGTCTGTGTGTCTGCGTGTGTGTGTGCGTATGTGGGTGGGTGTGTGTTCGCGTGCGTGCCTGCGTGCGTTCGTGTGTGTGTATGTGAGAGAGAGAGAGAGAGAGAGAGAGAGAGAGAGAGAGAGAGAGAGAGAGAGAGCTCCTGCTAATTCAAGCTGACCACATTTAGAATAAAGAATGTTATTCTATGGAACTGAAATCATTCTCATTATCACTGTCTCGTGCCAATTACATAGTTCATGAATATTTTAACTTATTCGGTCATGTGTTCTCCAGTTTTGAGCTGCAATTATTGAGGAGTCTTAGCTACTGTCACCCCTATTGTGTAGTGGGTTTTTATTTTCATATATTATATTCTTGCTATTTGACTTATTTTGTTTAACAGTTTCTGAAATTATAGGCGAGTCATCTGTATCTTATTTTACTTATTATCTTATTGTTCTCTATTTGCTTCAACTCTCCATGTGCATCCTTTCAATTGTTTTTGTCAGAATTTTTTTTTTTAAAGTATGCAGTAAAAATATAGTGTACAGGCAATACCCACAATGCTCGTCTGATGTGGATTGGTTCTATGTTTCCTATCTGTAGTTGATAAATAACTTTGGTTCATGTTTAATGTAGTCATTTTAGACGACTCTCTTAATTGAACTTTACATCCCTGTAAACAAATTAGCAGACGTTTGGAAGAACCGAGATGTGGTACCTGAGACAATGTTGCCAATATTGTGGACTGCCAGAGTAACTAACAAGGATAGCTATAAGAAAGAGACGAACGGCATTCTTTGGTCATGTCATGTGAAAAGAGGCAATCTGAGAATATCGTGATAACTGGAAAAATCAGTGGGAAAAGAAACAGGGGCAAACCAAGAGAATATATGCTGGATGGACTGAGACGATGGGATGGTGAAATATCATCAACAGAGTTGATCCAGGCTACCAAGGACTGAGATCTGTGGACAGACATGATCGCCTAAGCCAGCTGGCAAAGCATATGATGAGGATCTCTTTAGGTCGGCCCAACAAGCGACCTTTACTTCCAAGGACATTTTCCTTGAGCCAATTTTAGGTTGTATCGATCTCGGAGCCAATGTTAGGTTGTGTCGATCTGGGAGCCAAGGTTAAGTTTGGTTAGTTGCATATCTTTTACAGGACGTCGCAACCCACTCCAGCATTTTATTTTTACTGTTCGTGATTTCTTGGAAAGTTTACTTTCATATTTTGCCATTGCTTTTTGAACGGTAGCCATGGCGAAAGTAGCCTTTAGCAAGATGAAAAAACATTCTGACCAATAAAAAGATGTCAATTAAAACGAGAAAAAGAGTGTTGATGGGATACATAGAGCCTGTTCTTTTGTATGGATGTGAAACTTGGACAATATGCAGTCAAGCTGAAAAACATCTGATGGCTGCAGAAATGTGGTTTCTGAGGAAAATGCAAAGAATACCATAGACAGGCAGAAAAACCAATGACCAAGTACTACAAGAGACAAATGAAAATCGTAAATTGATTAGAGAAATTAGACGTAGACAGTCAAAATTTTTTGGACATGTTATGAGAAGAAATGGATTGGAGAACTTAGTGACAACTGGCAAGATCGAAGGGAACAGACCAAGAGGAAGACTGAGAGGAAAATACCTGGATGGCTTGGCCACATGGCATGGATGAGACAGGAAAACTGAGCTGATCCACGACGCTGGTGATCGAGTGAAATGGCGAGTCATGACCGCCCACGCTTTCCGGCATGGCACATGATTGATTGATTTTTGAACGACCAGCACTCATACCTTGTATGGAAACCAACGCAAGGCGGTCAGCTACCGAATCGCCCGCAACCGTGTTTCAAATGCGATATGGGAGATTACGAATTGCATTCGTAATTCCTTCGCCAGGGAGCTAAGGTACATTTTTCTTAAAAATCCCCGCCTCTATGGCCATTGGAACATACTCCCACCTGTTGGAAAGGCAAGTCTGCTAGCACTGCGCCATCGCTTCCCTCATTTGAGAGAAGGTTTACAAAGGTAAAGACCCTTTTCAACGTTTTCATAATTATTGGGTGTTTGGTGCTAGTTTCATATTTGTACACACCAGTTGAGATTCCGTGAGAGATGGGGTCAATGTTACACCGTCAGTCTGTTCTTCCCAGAATATGACTTACTACTCGTCTTAAGCTGCACCCAATTGGAATCCTAGGTCGATGAAAATTCGAACACATTACCATCGGGTCGACGAGCAAGCCAGCTAGCCACTGCGCCACCCCGGCTTTAATGTATACTACAATGTGACAATTAATCGCACATACATTCTCGCCCCTGCCATCCGGTGATAGTGGTTCCACAACTGCCGTATTATACTCAGCTTATCAGCTCTAGCGCATCAGTTTCACTCCCTGACAGCCCGGGCATTTCCCACAGTCTGTCCTGGAAAGCAAACACATTTACTACCGTGCGTTAAAGTAGATCACAAAGTGTGGCATGTTGCTGTAGAGATATGTGTGTGTCCCAATGAAGGTGGCGTGTAATGGATCTCCAACAATTGACGCCCTGGGCCTTTGTTCTACATTATGCTGTATTCTCTCCTGACCGAATGTTGATGCTATCTTTCCATTCCACGCCTTCCAACTCTTGTGTCCGCAGCTGTTCCTCTCATTTTGGTATTCAGTAGGTTGTTATATCGCTAACCAATCAAGGAGAAGAGTGGGGCTTTTGAGCTCAAATGGTACGGAAAAGTACTTAGAATATTGTGGACCAAAAATAATCAAAATTCTGAAATTGTACAAGATCTGAACATAGAATAAACTTGGATCTTTAACCGTATCGTATCTCGGAAACTGAAATACTTTGGAATATTAAACGTTTCGAGGAAATTAACATCCTCATCTTCAGGTACACCATAATCATGAAGTCCGATGCCGACCAGCATGGGTGATCATGCTTCTACACATCTTGTCATCTTCAACGACATGTATCAGTTGGTGTTCTGATGCCCTTTTCGTGCCATGACACAAGACTGTTTAAGAATGTTCAGATACACAGCATACATAAATACACTGTTCTATCCAACCCACTGTTCTATCACACCATTTATTGTTACCGACAACTTCCGGTGGTCTAGGGTCGTTTCTTTAAACACAATCTTCTTCTTGCAGTTTATGTCAGATATCTCTGACGGTCGTTTCTTTAAATACGAGGGCAAGTCAATAAGTAAGTCACACAATTCTGTGAGATGGCAGGTAAATGTAGTTGGTGTTTTTCTACAGGTGTCATTAGGTACTTCTATAGGATGCTCAATTAATGTTCTCAGCATATATACAGCATTTACTGAACCCATGCCTTCTCCGAGCCCTCATTGTTCTTCTCCTATTTCGGGTTGTATTTTCTTCCTAACTCTTTGCATGATGATTCATAGCAAAAGCTTTGTGTTGAGACTTATTATAGTAATTGTTCGATGTTTATCACATTCCAAGACTGCTGATTTCTTCGGGACTGCAATAAATATAGAATTACATAATTCATGAGGTATATATCCAGTATCGTATATTGTGTTCAGCAGTCTGGTGACCTGGTCTATTCCATATTCTTCTAAGGCATTGCTCATTTCTTCTGTGATGTTGTCTGGGCCCGGGTTCTTGTCAATTTTCATATAGTTAAGAGCATTTTTGAACTTCCATCTTCATTATTATTCCGAATATCATATTGTTCTTTTCTTGTATCATCAAAAAGGTCTTTGACATAATTTGAACACGCATGTAAAATCTTTTCTTTTTCTGTTATGAGTTTGCAATCTTTGGTTGTTAGGCAACCGTTGATGTGTGTGTGTTCTTTTATTAGTGGTGTCATTAATTATTTTGTGCATTAATTTGGTATTCCGAGTGTTGTTTTGGTTTTAAATTTCTCTGCAAGTTTCCTCAATCCGTGCTTCTTTTTCCTCTTTGCACAATTTCATAATTATCCTGTGAATCTCTCACATATGTCATGGCTATATTTGTTATTTCTTCTTACTTCAGTGAGTTTTAAGATGTCTTCCGTCATCCATTTCTTACGTCTTATCATCTTAATTTTTGCGATAGTCTTTTTTTTTTCTTTCTACAGCTTGCTTGGGAGGCCCTACTAGTAGCTACGCTGCCGCGAGAAAAGCTCTCAGGGTCATTGAGAAACTCAAGCTCCCCCACCACGCCAAGGTGGAAACACCATCGGGGGAGGGTTCTAACGTGTGAACCTCAAATTGAAGAACCTGTTTTTGAAGAAATCCTATATGTAATAACACGACTTAAAAACAATAAGGCAACTGGGGCTGATGGGATTTCTGTTGGATGTATAAAGGCAGGCGGCCATTATATCGAAAACTATACGAACTAATAATAAACAATATGGAGGACAGAAGAACTACCCCATGATTGGAAAGAGTCATTATTGATACCTATCTTTAAGAAAGGAAACAAGTTCCAATGTGAAACATTATAGAGGGATATCACTATTGTGGTTCTCTAAAAGTACTGGAGAGTTTTGGTCATAGACCATAAGTTTAGGAAGGGAAAATCCCAACTGCACCTCCCCGCGGTAGAGGATGGAAACACAGCACGGTGTGGCTAACACAGCTCTGGGGACCGAGTATCCACCGGAATAAGTGGACAACTCTGCAGCTGAGCAGAGCAGGGCACTCACTGGTCCTGACAGCCGGAAATGGCTGTCAAAGGCAGAGTTAAAAGACCACCATGTGAATGTGGAAGGCAAGGGGAAACCACCACATTATATTCTCAAGATTTCATGGCGACACACATTTCAGAAATAGTGAACGACGTTAATGGCTGTCTTAGGACATCCTTGTCCGGTAGGGACAGTGTCGTGAAATGCTGAATGTTAGTGATTCCCAGATCGACGACTGTATACAGCGGACCCAGGTGGGAGAAGGGTTAATGAAACAGAAGGATATAAACAACGGATTGACCAGCGCATGTGTATGTAGGTCAAGGCGGGAGAGTCGACTACAACACAGGTGACATGTAGAGTGGAAAAATTGGTTTGCTACAAAGACAGACAGTATCATGGACCAGCCTATTGCGTTCTGGAGGTAGGTTTGCGACTAAGACTGGACAGCAGAATGCGGTTTGGTTGTATTAAACCACGGAAAAGTTCGAGATCAGAAATTTTCCACTGACAATGGATAATGAAGTCTGAATTTGCTTTGTCCAGCAATGTCAAGGATTATGCGACATAGACTGAGCTATAAAGAGTAGCCACTTTCTTTGTCAGTTTAGTGTGTGTATTCCCAACTGGACGAGAAGATAGAATTATGTGTCCTGTAATGAAAAGAAATATCCTCCCTTATAATGGGATAAAGTGCTTGGCTGCGGATTAATTTCGATTCGTGGATCTACATTAATTCTATAAAGGAACATAGATGTGTATAAGGTATATTAAAATATAGTTTTAGAATAGGAATATAGATGAGCGTGTATTACCTTTATCATTACATATTATTAGTGGGTGTTTTAGACTGAGGTGAATTCTTATGTCTTATGCTGATGGTGACTTCGAAAGCCTTGTCATTATGGCTGGAGAAGGACACTTGCATAAGTTAGGAGTAAGGGGCGGACGCTTACCACTCGACTTGTTATATTCATCCACAGGTTCCCAGTTTCTAGGGACATTAGAGAAGAAAGGAAAAAAATACTCTACTTGAACCAATAAAGTACATACTTAGATCCAGAAAGAACCTAAACAGTTTGTTCAGATGAACAAATACTAACATCCAGTAAAATACAGAAGACTGTATGCTAACACTCATATACCACTGGGGCTCCTGAACAGAAAGAGATGTTAAGGTGGGGCAAGCAGAGACTTCAACCTACATACGACTTGCATACATAGAGTAGAAGGAATAGACAAAGACAATAGTGATAATCATAATAGATAATAGGAAGAACATTGACAATGTGGTGTTTTTTCTCGATGATGGATACTTAATATCATGAAACCGATTTGGGCACAGTCATAAACTTACGGGACTTTTATAGCAATACGGTGACTCAGTGGTGAACAGTTTGTTTTCATTTCACTAACGGATTTACCATCAGACTCAAGACTACGGATCATCCCGGGTGAGCTCTGTCCTGTTTGATGTGATGTCCTGTAATCGTGAAGAATGACTGGCGAGAAGATACCGCTGATAGACATTCTGAGTTCATTCTGTCACCAACAATAGAATACACTAGCAACTACACAGACAATATCCACCCATACACCAGACATAGTTTTAAATTAAATCTTTTATTTAATGTGGAAAAGAACTGTTGTCGAAGTATGTGTTGAGAGAATAATAGAGAGAGAGTGAAAGAAAGAGATATATGGAAGGGAAGACAGAAGAGAGGAGTGTAGACGAAAAGTCAGTCAATAATCCCAACAGATAATCAGTTTAAAGATGTGCATGTTGATCCCACTCTCTTCTCGGGGAAACAACATCACATAATTGGTGGAGCGAGCGGGATACGTACATACATTATACCCATATGACCTGCATATTGGCACAGGCATAGCGGAGTACATGCATGTTGGGACATACTGATTGGAATAAAAAGAAGTATACATTGATGACTTTTAATGGAAGGACGTCCATTGGATATATGGTGCCATTACATGGATGGTAGAAACATTTCATTAAGGCTGGTGACTTTACAGTGAGAAAGTTCCAGACAGAGTGAATGTGGATAGGTGGTAAGACACATTACATACCTAGTCACACGGTCACACGTCTACATAAGTCTTTATCCTATATCGCCTTTTGTGGATGAGAGAGTGGTTGTGATGTACTGTGTGGTGTTGGAGATTTATAATAATTAATAGATATAGATAATGATATCGGTTCTAGGTGGAATATAATTGTATAGTGAGTACTTCTTTTCTGCCTTGAGGGATCTTTACTCAACGTGCTGACTTATCTGCTGTAACTATGGCAACTCCTAAAGTAACTACAGCAGAACTGAGAGCCAACGGGGAGGAAATTGGGTTAGCTGGTACCGAGCTAACTGATTACATACAAGAAAGAGAGAGAGAGATTCGTAAAGGGGAAAGAGAAGACCGGAAAGCCGAGTTGGAAGTGAGAAGAATAGAGGTGGAGACCAAACGAATGGAACTGGAACAGGAGACCAAGCGACTGGAACTGGAACAGGAGACCAAGCGACTGGAACTGGAACAGGAGACCAAGAAACTGGAAATGGAACAGACTGCCAGGAGACAAGAAATGGAACATGAATACCGCTTGAAAGAGTTAGAACTCAAGACACAAACTAAGGGTGAAATAGATGCAGCAGAAGGAAGTTCATCTTCACCTGGGGCAACCCACATGATTGGACAGGGTTACCATGCCATGAAGTTTCCTTTAGCAGTCTATGATGAAAGTAAAGAAAAGATATTCCAGTTTTTGGATCGGTTCGAGGCTATGGCAATCGCTATGGGACTGGAAAGATCCAGATGGGCTCTTAAAGTATCCCAGGCGTTACGTGGTTCAGGGTACGAGGTCTACACACGCCTACCACCAGGACAGGAACATCAGTACGAGGAATTGAAAGCAGCTTTAATGAAACATTATGAAGTCACAGCACAAACATATCGGAAAAAGTTTAGATCGTCTAGACGAGAGCCGGGAGAGCTATTCGCCGCATACAGTCTAAGGCTGAAATCCTATCTCCAGAAATGGATGGACTTGGCAGAATTCAAGAGGGATTATGAGAGTCTCGAAGAGATGATGGTGGTCGACCAGATGCGAAAGCAAATGTCGAAACCTCTCAGAACCTTCTTGGGAGAACAAGGGGCGGAACGGATTGATGTTGTGAATAAGCTGGCGGAACGATTCGTGGAAGTACATGGTGAAGCGGAGGAACTAAGTACACAAACCAAAGGTCAGGAGAAACCAGAGAAAAAGAAACCTAAAAACTGGGAAGGAGAAAAAGTGGAACCTTATATAAAGCACACAGAGGAGAGTTCAGAGAAGGTGAAGGTAGGAACCCAGAGCACCTCGAATTCTCAAGCGAAACGACAGTGGTCTGAAAAGTGGTGTTCGTTTTGTAGGGCGGCCTCCCACAACACAAAAGACTGCAGATCGAAACCTAAAAGTTCTTACTTCGCAGCATGCAAAGTGATTCCTACATCGGTGATCACAGACAAGGCTGAGGTTGGCGAAGGAGAAAGGAACACAAAGGACACACGGAAACCTAGGAAGGGAACATGGTACACTCACTGCCAGTCGATAACACATAATACTGTGGACTGCAGATGCAAGGCAAACGATGCCAATTGCATAACCAACCTCGAGGAATCAAAAGAGGAAGGCAAGGAAACGGTCAAGGAGATGAAAGACACTCAGGACCAAGAGAGACCACCTGTGGTTGAACTGATTGAAGTAAATGGCCAACAGGTTGCTTGTCTCTACGATACAGGTTTGGATGGGGAAGCGGTGATAGACGCCAGCTTGGTAAGCCCAGACCAACTTACAGGGGAGACCATAGAGCTAAAGCCGGCAATGAGGAGTGCTGTTACCATGACGCTGCCAATCGCCAAGGTGGAGATTAAATCCAGGTACGTCACGGGCATTATTCCTGCGGCTGTATTAGCTGACTCCCTATTCCCAATGATCATTGGCACGAAATATGTCTTTTTGGGGATGCCCAAACAGCCAACCCACAAGGGAACAGTAGTCAGTGGATCTCAAGGGAAGGAAAAAGAGGCAGAGACACTATGCGACAACTCAGGGATAGGAGAATTGCATACTGCCCAGAGGAAGGATACTACGTTGCATCCTTGCTACAGGAAGCTGCAAAGAAGTGCTGAGCCACCAGAACGGGGACAGTACTTTCTGAAGAATCAACTACTCTATCGGAGAGCTGGGAGGGGAGATAATCTGCATGAGCAGTGGGTGGTTCCAGAGACCCACCGTCCTCACATTCTTCAGAGTGGACACATCATAGGCGAGAATCGACATATGGGTGTCAGAGAGACCTTGCAGAAAATTTCCGGCCATTATTGCTGGCCAGGAATGACCGGAGATGTACGCCGGTGGGTGAAGTCTTGTTCGGAGTGCCAGAAAGCACCACCCAACAAGCGAATTAAGAGGAAACTAGCTCTTAAAGTGGAAGACAAAGTGGAAGTGTGGAGTCCAGCAGAGACCAATATACTCCAAGTAGGATGGAAAGGACCTTATCCTGTGGAAAAGGTGGTGTCCAAGAACATCTACAAAATACGGATCGGGGAAGAGAAGAAAAATCTCCCTAGACATCTCATTAGGAAATATGAAGAGAGATCCGGGAGCAAAGCTTCGCACTTTATGGTGATGGCAGCCATTGGGACAAAGGTTACCAGTCCAGACGAAGACCAGAGATCGCTAGTACAACATAGGAGGACCTATGGGACAGTACGTGATAGGTCAGATTTACCCAACGACAGGAGGAGGGAAATCACAAGTCAGGGAAAGGACAAGAGTGAAAGTTTCACCGGTAACCAAGTTCAGAAGGGGTGGGTAACGTCGGGAAAAGCGAGAATTACCCAGGACTCCAACCGAAGATTGGCTGACCAGATACAATATCGCCCAAGATGGTCCTGGAAGCAAAAGCCCAGGAGGTTTGGGAAAGACGACTCGGTCCGACGAGGACGAGGCGGAACATCCCCAGAGGAAAAACCGGGGGAAACCAAGAGGACATGGAAGCAGTGTTACAATCAAGATGGGACAATCCGTCTGTATTGTGAGCCGTCGCTGACGCAAGTCGAAAGTAGGTCGACCGGACGTACAGGAGCGAGGAGCCAACACTAGTTTCAGTCGTTAGTAGTATAGTAGGGTGTCAATTAGAGCGCCTACTGGATAATGTGAGGATCCAATCATATCATCAACACGTGATGTTAATAGCTACTTCGCAGAAGCTCAACGCACGGTGGATGGGATGGACGTTGTTGCTGCAACTGGACTTCACAGTGGAATACATTTTTGGAAAGGAGAATGTAGGATCAGATTTCTTATCCAGACATCCAGATCCAGAGGAAGAAGCCTAGGGTTGTGGATCATGGGAATCAAACCTACAGTGAGAAAGATTCGACGCGGTCTAATCTCTTAAGAGGGGGCTATGTCGTGAAATGCTGAATGTTAGTGATTCCCAGATCGACGACTGTATACAGCGGACCCAGGTGGGAGAAGGGTTAATGAAACAGAAGGATATAAACAACGGATTGACCAGCGCATGTGTATGTAGGTCAAGGCGGGAGAGTCGACTACAACACAGGTGACATGTAGAGTGGAAAAATTGGTTTGCTACAAAGACAGACAGTATCATGGACCAGCCTATTGCGTTCTGGAGGTAGGTTTGCGACTAAGACTGGACAGCAGAATGCGGTTTGGTTGTATTAAACCACGGAAAAGTTCGAGATCAGAAATTTTCCACTGACAAGGGATAATGAAGTCTGAATTTGCTTTGTCCAGCAATGTCAAGGATTATGCGACATAGACTGAGCTATAAAGAGTAGCCACTTTCTTTGTCAGTTTAGTGTGTGTATTCCCAACTGGACGAGAAGATAGAATTATGTGTCCTGTAATGAAAAGAAATATCCTCCCTTATAATGGGATAAAGTGCTTGGCTGCGGATTAATTTCGATTCGTGGATCTACATTAATTCTATAAAGGAACATAGATGTGTATAAGGTATATTAAAATATAGTTTTAGAATAGGAATATAGATGAGCGTGTATTACCTTTATCATTACATATTATTAGTGGGTGTTTTAGACTGAGGTGAATTCTTATGTCTTATGCTGATGGTGACTTCGAAAGCCTTGTCATTATGGCTGGAGAAGGACACTTGCATAAGTTAGGAGTAAGGGGCGGACGCTTACCACTCGACTTGTTATATTCATCCACAGGTTCCCAGTTTCTAGGGACATTAGAGAAGAAAGGAAAAAAATACTCTACTTGAACCAATAAAGTACATACTTAGATCCAGAAAGAACCTAAACAGTTTGTTCAGATGAACAAATACTAACATCCAGTAAAATACAGAAGACTGTATGCTAACACTCATATACCACTGGGGCTCCTGAACAGAAAGAGATGTTAGGGTGGGGCAAGCAGAGACTTCAACCTACATACGACTTGCATACATAGAGTAGAAGGAATAGACAAAGACAATAGTGATAATCATAATAGATAATAGGAAGAACATTGACAATGTGGTGTTTTTTCTCGATGATGGATACTTAATATCATGAAACCGATTTGGGCACAGTCATAAACTTACGGGACTTTTATAGCAATACGGTGACTCAGTGGTGAACAGTTTGTTTTCATTTCACTAACGGATTTACCATCAGACTCAAGACTACGGATCATCCCGGGTGAGCTCTGTCCTGTTTGATGTGATGTCCTGTAATCGTGAAGAATGACTGGCGAGAAGATACCGCTGATAGACATTCTGAGTTCATTCTGTCACCAACAATAGAATACACTAGCAACTACACAGACAATATCCACCCATACACCAGACATAGTTTTAAATTAAATCTTTTATTTAATGTGGAAAAGAACTGTTGTCGAAGTATGTGTTGAGAGAATAATAGAGAGAGAGTGAAAGAAAGAGATATATGGAAGGGAAGACAGAAGAGAGGAGTGTAGACGAAAAGTCAGTCAATAATCCCAACAGATAATCAGTTTAAAGATGTGCATGTTGATCCCACTCTCTTCTCGGGGAAACAACATCACAGACAGTCATGAGCAACAGGTGACACCAGACCGTCATCCAGCTACTGATGCAAAACTAAAACAATCATCATCATCATCATCATCATCATCATCATCATCATCTTCCACTTATGCCGTCAAGCGTCGTGGGGAGGAATAATTTGCGTTCCAGCGCCCGGTAGACGGCACTGGCTAGTGTCATTCTGTGTGGTTGTACAATAATTAAACTAAATAAATTTAGAATAGGAACATGGAATGTTAAGACATTAATTGAGCTAGGAAAGTTAAACAATATTCTAATAGAAATGAAAAACATGAAAATGAATATACTAGTCATAAGTGAGATGAGATGGAAGGGATCTGGCAAAATTATAACCGACAAACACACCATAATTTGCGAGTGAGTTCCCTTGAGCAAGATGGCGGGACATTTCTTCGTCCCGTAAAATGGAACGTGTTTTTTTTCCGAAATGTGTATGGATTAAGTGTTTTTTCGTGGTGAAATGGAGTTCGGACCGTGCAACGGAGTACGTGCACGCGCGTCCGGACTTCTTTCGGCGTATCATCGGCGCCCGGTGGCGATAGTTAAGCCTAACATGACGGCCAGACGACCAGCTAGGACACAACGTGGTAAGAGGGCGGGCGCGCACAGAAGGCGCTTAAAATGTGACAGATTGGGTATCGGAAATGTTCGAGTACTGTACTGGAACTGTGCATCATTTAGTCAACGCCGACCCATTCTTGAAAAACTACTCTACGGAAACGATATTGTGGTCTTGCAAGAAACACAGCTCACCGACGGAACAGTCAATGTTGCTGGATTTCAGGGTTTCCTTAACAGGCGGCACCTCGGACAGGCCATTCTGGTCCGCGACAACATACTAGTGTCTGAGATCGATATGTCCGCCTGGAACAGCGATGCCCTGCAAGTGCAGGCATTAAGAATAATGACACCAGTGCAGCTTGTAATCGTTAACGTCTATGCGCGAAATGGGAAGGTCGACGTGCGACAATGGCAGAGTTTGTTCGATATGGATGAAAGGCATATCATCTACTGCGGGGACTTCAATGCCAGAGGCAGTCAATGGGGGAATTGCATCACCAATAGACAGGGAGAAGATTTGGAGGACGCCCTGGCATCTGCTGCCCTAATCTGTCTGAATGATGGGAAGGTCACTAGAATGGCCACTCGACCAGGCGACTCTGACAGCATCATTGACTTGGCTCTGGTGTCGCCCACCATCGCACCAAGGTGCCGGTGGGGCACACTGGGATACCACGATAGTGACCACTACCCTTGTGTCATCCTGATCAAGAAAGACGGGGCCATGAGTCAAAGAAACAAGACCAATGCCTTCCCGTACGACACCACTGGTCAAGACGCCATAAGCAAGATCAGAAGAAGGAAACTAACTTCCTCCCGTAGGAGACAAGAAAGATGGCTGCAGCCACCATGGTGGAATGGAGAGGTCGAGAAGATGTGGCTGGGAAAGAGGCAGGCTGTCAAAGACTGGCAAAAGGCCAGAAAGGCTAACATGCCACAGGTTGAGTTGGCGAACCTGAAGACTGAGGTCGTTAGGACGACGACTTTATTCAAATCCTGCGCCAAACAGGCCAAGGCCGACAAATGGGACGAGTTCTGCAGGAAGGTGTGCTCCGAGCAATCTCTTACGACATTCTGGCGCCGCCACAAGAGCATGAACGGTGCTGCACAACGTAGGGGTATTCCAGACTTTCAAGGCACAGACCTCGCATGGAAAAAGTCGGATGCGGATAAAGGTAGGGCCCTTCTTGCACGCTACATAGAACAGACTGACCAGAAAGACGAGCCCGCCAGACAGAGGACCACAACAACACTCTCTCAGTTGTGCGAGGGGGTCGGGACAGACGAAGAATGGACAATCACAGTTGACATATTGCGTGCGATGCTCAAGAAATCACCTAACACCGCCCCAGGCCCAGACGGCATCCGATATGGTGACCTAATGGTGATATCAGATGATGACATGGAAGAACTGGCCAGAGAATTCAACACCAGTATCCAGAGGGGTCAGGTCAAAGAAGAATGGCTACACAGCTACTTGCTGCCGCTGCCAAAACCGAACAAAGACCACTCCAAGATAAGCGGCTACAGAATCATTACGATGCAGAATACTGTTGGCAAGCTACTGGAGAAAATTGTAGCACACAGACTTGCTTGGGACTTGGAACAGCTCGGCTGCTTCCCGCCCACACTTGGAGGCTACAGACGCAACAAAGAGTCATGGCTGAATGCGGCGGTCTTTGCTCAAGATGTTTACGAAGGATTTCAGGTCAGAGAAGAGACATGTGCGGCCGCCATAGACTTAGAGGACGCATATAACAGAGTATCTTTCGAGCACTTGATACAAACCCTCCTCAGACTGAAAGTGCACCCTCACCTTGTACGATGGATAGCTGCAGTTCTACTCCAAAGGAAGGTGGTGCTAAGATGCGGGAGTTGGTCTTCTGAGCCGATAACGATATGTCCAGGATTGCCGCAGGGTTCACCACTGTCACCAGTACTATTCAACGTGTATACGGTGCGGATCACTGAACAACAGTTGGATGGGAGGGGTAGGACTCTATCATTCGTTGACGACATCCTCGTGTATCGACAGGGTCGAGATAGACAGGCGGTTGCCAACTATATGCAGGGCGAACTAGATCGAATTTCCTCATGGTGTGCTGATGCCGATGCCCTTGTCAACCCTGCAAAGGCAACGGTTACATGGTTCTCACTAAACAACCATATTGTGAAAACAGACCTGCCGGCAGTAAGAATGGATGGGAGCATTCTGTGTAGAACCCAGTCAATGACATATCTTGGCGTGAGGCTTGATCGTAGCCTGTCCTTCAGAGATCATGTCGATTATGTCATAACGAAGGCTCGAAAAGGTTTGGCAGCAATGAGAGTCATTGCGACTGCCAATATCGAGCAAAGACTGCTATTACTTCTGTTCCAAGGACTTGTGCTTTCACGCATCGAGTATGCCCTGGCCATCCTCACTGTCAGCCCTACACAGATTGGAAGACTTGAAAAGGTACAAAACGAAGCCATGCGCATCATTTTGGGCTGCACGAGAGACACCAGCTGTGTAGCAATGAGATACCTCCTTGACTTCCCGACAATGGAACACAGGATCAAGATCTGGAGAGCTCGTGCATACTTAAAAATAAGTGCAGATGAGCAGCACCCTCTGCATGACGCTGTATTCAGAGAAAAGGGTGACAGGCTAAAGAGGGGCAAATCATGGATGGGTCGGGCGGAAGATGTCGTCGGACAGGTCTGCAGTCTTACCAGTATCAACCCCGGCAAGGAATGGGTGCCGGTGCCTCCAGCTTTTAAGTGTACCTTCTCCTGCATTATCACACTCGACAGACGGTGCAGAGAGCAGAACCCTGCCGCTGTCAATGCAGAGGTTAACGCGCTCATCTATGATCACTCAGATAGCCCCGAAGTGCTCATCTATACAGATGGATCTGTTGTAAAGCAGCAGAGAAGTGCGTGGGCATTTACAGCCCGTTCAGCGGGCCGAACCGTTCAAGAATCCAGTGGTGCCCACTCTATGACCACGAGCAGCATGACGATGGATGTGATGGCAGTTACACAGGCTTTCATATGGCTGGAATCACAGCATTATACCAACGTGTGTGTACTAAGTGATTCAATGAGCATGATTCAGAAGGTCGAAGCTGGATCTGTACGTAGACAGTGGACTGAGTCGCTGCGGAAGTCTGTTGTCCGCAAAGTCACCTTCATCTTCGTCCCGGGACATGCGGGAGTCGAGGGAAATGAACGAGCTGATAAATTGGCTGGCTCTGCACCCTCTGTAGATGGCCAGCCCATGGATCGTGCCGATGTTATTAACGCCCTTAAAGATATGGCGAGAACAGAGGATTTTGACGCCAGTGATTCCACATCGCTTTCCAGGATGAAAGACCTAGGAGTAAGAATCGGCACAGCCAGACGCGAGAGGTACATCGGGAAAACAAAGCGCCTCGTCAACCAACACAGAACTGGCACTATTAGCCACCGGACGCTGATGCATATGCTGGGGGGAGGATCTGAGCACCTATGGACATGTCCGGAGTGCAACGAAGATACCCCAACTGATAACTAACTAACTAACACCATAATTTATTCTGGAGGGGACACACATGAAAAAGGTGTAGGAATAATATTTGATTTAAAAAAACAGCCAAATCTATGAATGGATACTGGTGTATTTCAGATAGAGTTATAATGGTCAAAATCAAAGCCACCAATAGATATAAATATGCAAGTATATGCACCAACAACAAGCAGTAGTGACGAAGAAATACAACACTTTTACGATGAAATAGAAATGGCAATAGCTCAAATAGGATCACAAGAAATAAAAATAATACTGGGAGATTTTAATGCAAAAGTAGGAAATGGAAAAATAGAGGATATATTGGGGAATTACGGTTTAGGTACAAGAAATGAACGAGGAGAGAAACTAATAGAATGGGCAAATATTAATGATATGATAATTGGAAACACATGGTTTAAACACCATAAAAGACGACTATATACATGGAAAAGCCCTGATATGAAAATACGCAATCAAATTGACTACATACTTATTAATAAAAGATTTAGAAATGCATTAATTATTTTAAAGACAATGCCTGGTGCTGACGGTAATAGTGTACCACTATGTGGACAAATAAAAGTAAGATTAAAGAGAGGGGGTAAAAATGGTTAAGAATTTGAGACTTAATAAAGAGGTTCTGAAAGTAGATAAAGAAATTCAAGAACAATACAGAGTGACTGTGAAAAATAGGTACAATGCAATAGCTAAAATACAGAGTATAAATGAACAATGGGAAATGTTAAGGGACTCCATTCATCAAACTAGCAAAGAAATATTACCGGAGAGAAGCCAAAAAGCTAAGAATAAATGGATGAATGAAGAAATCTTAATGCTGATGGACAAAAGGAAACAGAACAAAAATGACAAACAAGAGTATGCTAAGATAAATAAAGAAATAAGAGATAAATGTGTGAAGGCAAAAGAAAGTTGGTTAAACGAGCAATGCAAAAAAATTGAATTAAATTCCATTAAGGATCAAAACATTATGCACAGACAAATCAGTGAGCCCACAGGAAGAAAAATAAGAATAAAAACAGGTTGTCTGAAATCAAAAACAGGAAAGATATTATTAGACGAAGGTGCTATAATGAAGAGGTGGAATTAGTATATAAGAGAATTATATAATGGAGAAAGGGAAGATTTAAAAGAAGAAAATAACTTCAAAGGCCCACCTATTCTAAAAGAAGAAGTCGCTAACGCTATGAAACATATGAAGAAAGGAAAAACAGCTGGGCCAGATGAAATCACAGTAGAAGAATTAGAAGTATTGAGAGAATTTGGGGTAGATATATTAACCAAAATGCTGAATGATATTTACAACAGTGGATATTTACCGAGCGATATGCTAAAATATGTATTTATAGCAATACCATAGAGACCAGGAGCAATTGAATGTGAAGGTTTTCGTACAATTAACCTCATAAACCATGTCACTAAGCTTCTACTCAGAATTATAATGAGAAGAACAAGAAAGAAAATAAAAATGGAAAATAGTGAAGAACAGTATTGTTGTATGGAAGGAAAGGGTACAAACAATGCAATATAGATATATTACGAACACTAATAGAAAGGTCAATAGAGAAACAAAGAGACATATATTTATGCTACATAGATTGTACTAAGGCATTTGATAAAGTAAAACATGATGAGCTGATTAAAATGTTGGAAGATATCAACATTGATGGGAAAGATTTAATAATAATAAAGAATATATACTGGAACCAAGTAGCGGCAATTAAAATGGGAAATGAAAAGGGTCGTTACGAATAGATAAAGCTAGGAGTACAACAGGGGTGTGTCTTGTCACCCGATCTCTTCTCCCTATAAAGCGAAGTAATAATGAGAGAGATCAAAGAGAAGCCAGCAATAGTCATCGGAGGATATAATATAAACAATATACGCTATGCAGATGACACAGTATTGGTGGCGGATAATACAACAGACCTACAACAATTATTGGACATTGTAGTATCAGAGAGTGCACAAAAAGGACTCTCCTTGAATATCAAGAAAACAGTAACAATGGTGATATCAACGAAAATGGGGACACCAAAATGTGACATAGAAATAGGGGAAATTCTCAACCAAGTGGATAATTTTAAATACCTAGGGGCACTTATAACATCAGATGGAAGATGTACAACCGAGATTAAGAGCAGAATAGGGCAGGCAAAAGCCGCATTTCAGAAAATGAAGAGTATCTTAATGCAATATGTCGCTATCAGTGAATGTAAGAAAGAGAGTGCTAAAATGCTATATAGAACCACTTTTCCTGTATGGCAGCGAATCTTGGAATGTAAATGAAAAAATTAGGAAGAACTTAGAAGCAACAGAGATGTGGTTTTTAAGACGTATGTTGCGAATTCCTTGGACTGACAGAGTAACTAACAACGATTGCCTGAAACAGGTTAATGAAACTAGAACATTATGTACAACAATAAGAAAGAGACAAACAGCTTTCATTGGTCATGTGATGAGAAGAGAGGCATTGGAGAACATCGTGACAACTGGAAAGATCGAGTGGAAGAGAGGCAGAGGCAGACCAAGAGAAATGATGCTGGACGGATTGAGACGGTGGCATGGAGGAATATCATCAGCAGAGTTGATCCAGAACACCAAAGACCGAGATCTGTTGAGAGCCATGAACGCCTACGCCAGCCGGCACGGCACTTGATGATGATCACTTCTGTCCACAAGCTATAAGATACTATCCGCGGTATTACTAAATAGATTAAAACCATATTCAGAAGACATATTAGGTGACTACCAGGCGTGGTTTAGACAAAACAGATCAACAATAGATCAGATATTTATCTTACAACAAATAGCCGAGACAATTTGGGAATATAAAAGTGATCTCCATAACATTTTTGTGGATTTTAAAAAGGCTTATGATAGTGTCCATAGGAATAGTCTATGGAATGCTATGCTGGAATTTGCAATACCAAGGAAGTTAATCAACATGACCAGACTATGCATGGAAGATACTTATAATATAGTAACATATAAAGGCAGTAAATCAGACCCTTTCCAAATAACATCTGGCTTGAAACAGAGTGATGCACTATCGCCGCTCCTTTTCAATCTGGCTCTAGAGAAAGTTGTAAGGAAGGTAAAGGAGGCATGTGATATTGGAGGAACATCCAAGCTGCTTGGTTATGCAGATGATATAGATATTATAGGGGAAAATGAACAAAAGACATCGGAAATATTGACTCACATAAATGAAAAAGCTCTACAAATGGGGATGGTTATCAACCAAGATAAAACAGAATATATGGTAATTTCAAGAGAAGGAACGGCTAAAATCTCTGGCCCCATACAAATAGATAATATGACCATTAAAACAACGGAAACATACAAATATGTTGACAGCAATGTCCTGTAAAGGATATGCAGACATTTTTTTTTCCTTCTACAAACCCACATTGTTCCTCTCCTATTTCAGATTGTATATTTTTCCTAACTCTTTGCATGCTAATTCTTAGCAACATCCAAAAAATACACACTGCTTATTAAAAAGCATAGGAGGTGGAAATTTGAACGAGCGGTAGAAATACTAATAGTAAAATAACACTAAGTGATTTACAAATAGCTGAGTATTGCTTGTCTGTCAGTCAGTCAGTCAAACAGACAGCTGTCATTCGGATATCAACAAACAAAAACAGACAGCCAAACAGACAAGAGAGTGTTATGGTTGTGTAATCTCACACATGAGACTATAACATTGACACAGACACCATGGTTGTTTCTATAGCATACTGCCCTTTTCTGGAATGACCTATAATTGAGGGCCAGCAGTACACAAGGATGCCCATTCAGTTTATGGAAACTTTCACATGATTGATTGATTGATTGATTTAGGAATCGACATCACAACATTCGGGGCATTCCCATAAGCGCTCCGTCCCCATCCTCAGCAGCCAGCGAAGAGTTCCAACACTAATAGTACCAGTAGCAATCTGATTATATGTCCGTCTCGCCTTTCCTCTGAGCGTTGAGCGTCGGCCAGATCCCCTCGTCACTCCTCGCTGTCTCATTCTTGCCAGACCATGGTAATCCATTTGCTCCTCTGAGATGTGCACGCGCTCCCACAAGGCCGCAACCACGTCTGCCTTGTCATGTATCAATACTCCACCAAGTTCTGCAGAGCCAGCCAATCTGTCCGCCTGTTCATTTCCCAGCACACCGGCATGCCCCGGAGAAAAGATCCAGGCGATGCCTGTCACCCGTGACCTCCGAAGCGAAGCAAGCCACTCCGCACAAAGCCTGCCCGTCCTCATCCTCGTCAGCATGCTTTCTGAGTCAGTTACAATCACGGTGTGTGTGTGTGTGTGTGTGTGTGTGTGTGTGTGTGTGTGTGTGTGTGTGTGTGTCGTATTCTCCATCCAGCGGAGAGCCGCAGTGACCGCCTCCACCTCCATTTTTAAGCTGGATGTTGTGGTATCAAATGCCAGGCTCTCCTACCCCAAACGTCGACCATTGGCTTTGGCTATGAACTCCCAGCCACTTTTCTCACCTCTTGACACCGAACCATCTGTGTAGATAATCACATCACCCGAGTGAGCATTGTCCTGAATTAGTTGCTGGATTTCCACTTCCATGGCCCCTGCTGGCCACTCCCTGCACTCCCGGCTTAATGTGATTATAACTCTGCACAATTCTGACTGCTCCGCTGGCACTCTGACCCACTCCTCTCCACGCCTAATGTTCTCCAAGGGGCACACCTGTCTGATCGTATCCTCTGCCTGAGCCATCCATGATTTCCCTCTTATCACTCGCTGACCCTTAACTGCGTCCAGCGCCTCATGCAGTGGGTGGTCTGTGTCTGCAGCTACTCTGAGGTATGCCTTCGCTTGCATCACCTTGAGCCTACCAGCAACAGTCGGCAGACCAAGGATGTAACGCATACACACTACTGGGGTGTCTCTAGTGCATCCCAGAATGACCCGCATAGCTTCGTTCTTATCACGAAGTTCTTGATGATAAGTGCGTGATATGGTCGTTGTCTAGGTAACAATGTTCCTTGTATGTCATTACAGAGTATAAATTGAGCTAGCCTCCTGTCTCTTAATCCAACTCACCCCTGCAGTGCACATTCACCAGTCATGAAACAAGATTGAGTTGGCGCACATAATCCTTTAATGCAGACTGAACACGGACACAGATAACATATTAATATATCCAGAAATCATTGTATACTCCACAGAATATATAGATCCTCTTCACAACTTATTCGCACGTACACATGACTGCATTTTCAAGGCCTGCTTCCTCTCAGATGCACACGACCGTTAATCCAGCTACTATCCACGCTGGACCTCACACAATACACCCACACACTGGGTCTAGCCTCTGCTAATGATATCCAACCCACTCTGGGTTCAAGCCTTCATTCAACACTGGGAGAACAACACAACCCACGATCTGACCGCAGTCAGTCTACGCTCCGGCGTATCAGCCACCGATCCACTCGGCGCCAAACAAACAACTGTCCAGAAGTCCCCTGACTTCACACGAACCGAACCTCAGTCGGTCTCCACCGTAACTCCCCAGTCAATGTTTTCCACTGTCTTTTAACCCTACTGTCTAGCCCCTCCCTGGGCTCCCCACAACATTACACCCCAGCCTAAAACTGTCTCTCCTCCCATCCATCCTGGGGGTCTCTAGTCACCCTCACCATTATTTCTCATGGTTAGTTGTTTTTCTCGTAGTCTTGCTACAAAGGTCACTCACCTCAATGTCAATGACCCAGGCATATGTCATTACCCCCCCCCCCTTAAAAGAAAACATCGTTTTCAAATGTTGGTAGACAAATACCTGGGTAGCCCTAAGTATTACTACATGTCACTCTAGCTGCCACACTAAATAACACCTCGAATGCTCATAGTACAATCCCATATTCCGCACACATCAATCCCAACAATTTTCTATCTTGTGTACCAATGCATGAACTAATACATCACATAATAATAATACATCATAGGAAACATCATATCTGTGTATCTGCAGGTCTATTAACATCCTCAAAAAGACACAAGCTATTTGTGTACCAACCCTATATCAGGTTGTTCTTTTCTTGCCTCAAACCTCCACCTATGATTCCTGTCGATGCTGTGTCTACCCTTCATATACCCATGCCTCATGTTTCCTATATCTTTAACACATCTGTTTGCTAATCCTAACCCTGGTTCAGTGATGTCGTTAACACTCTTTTGAACTGCCTTAACTTTGCAATCTGCATGTTGTACCGTTACCCTGGAGTCTCTGTTTAGTCTTACCTCTTTATTAAATCCTGGCCATTATACCTGGCATCCTGCTCTATGTTGCTTCCGCCTTACCCCTTTGTGCCCTGCACATGCCCTATCCTGAGCTGTTCTAGTATATCGGTCTCTATGTGTTAACGGTAATCCTACTTGCCCACATGCAGTTCCGCTATCTGACAACCTGCGAGTGAGAACATTATTCTTCCTTCCAAAGCACCCTCTACCCTTCTTTGATTGCCTATGTCTGACTTTACCACACCCTTGGAAACATTTGTCTGTCGTATTATCTTGTCTCTGGGATTCGCTACAGCTATATTTGAGATCCATTCTCACCTGCTCTGCTGTACTATCCTTGCCCTGAGTTCCTGTGTCTACTTCAGGTGCATCTTCTTGTTCAGCTATACTCTCTAATTTAGGTTTTCTTTTGGTACCTACCTCGCTACTACTTAAACTATGTTTCTGGTCCCAATAAACTACTTCTTCTTCTGTACAATCTTTAACTCCTGCTACATTTCCTATGATTAAATCCGCCACTGGTGCGTCCAGAACACACGCTGTCACACTTCCTGTGATATATGGTGTTTTCACTGTTATCACGGCTAATGGGTAGAATTCTACTGTCCCATTAAATGTTATGGATCTAATCTTTTTCCCTGTATAATCCGAGTGATGCACTAAACTCTTTCTAACTCCGATGGACGTACATCCGGAATCCCTAATTGTTAACGCTGGCCTATCATTAACAAATCCATGGTGCATCTTCAGACTTCCTCCTTCATGCACTGCTGATCCTGCTTTCACTGTATGACCACATATTAAGACTGGCTTGAAAACCTCCACTTTATCTTTCTTGACATTTTCCGCTGTGTCCACTTCCTCTCGTGAGCTTTGAAGTGTCTGTCGCACTTTCTTTAGGTGCTTCACTGCAGCTCTCTTTGCTTTCCAAGCATGGTCTACTTCTGGGGTCCACCATGGGGGATGCAAAAAGGTAGTTTTTACAGTCCTGTTGCATGCTCCTTGTCTGCACCCACTACAATCTTCATTGTTCAGCGTCTCAATTACTTGCGCTGCATTTGAGTGCTCTGTTTCTCTCATCCTACATTGATGACTGACATGCTCCTTCTTTCCACATTTGAAACAGATGATCTCCTTCCTTGCCTAACTTGTTGGCTCACTGGATGGTTGTGCATCACACTGTGCTGCCTTGTGTCTCCAGCTCCCACAATTCCAACATCCGGCATAACTATTTGGACGTCTCTGGAAATTCCCCCTTTTGTATGGGTAACGTCCTACTCTACCAACATTGTTTCCTCGAAACGCATTCTCTTGAGGTTCTTGTTGTTCATATCTATGTGTTGAATGCACACTTTTCGCCCTTGGTCTAATAACTGGATTCTGGTCCTTTTTAGTGTACGCTGCACAGATTATTTCCTCACTCATTAGTCTACCAATAGAACTGCTTAGATGTGCAGTCATGTAGTTTTGCCCTAACTGTGACATTGTGTCTATGTCCTTTGGCTTACGTTCCTCAAAGAAAGCTACTAAGTTTGTATTGCATGCAGATACTACCTTGTCTCTTAACATTAAATCCACTAATTTATTAAAATCTTTCCCTACTTCTGCAAGCTCCATTCATTTGTTAAATGTGTTCTTTACTGTGTTAACAAAATCTGTGAAATCTTGATTTGTCTCTGGTCCTAAGTGTCTAAACTTTGTTCTATATCCATGCTCAGTTAGTTGGAACTTTGTAAGCAGACGTTGACGCAAAATAGTGTAGTTGTTTCTTTCTTCCACAGGTAAATTAAACATGGTATCTAGAGCCTTACCAGTAAGGAACTCGACTAGCCGCATCGCATATTCTTCTTCTGGGATGCGTAAAGTTTTCGCAGATGCTTGAAATCTGTCAAGATACGATTCAAGGTTGTCTCGGTCCGTAAAATATGGCAGTTTTAGTCGCTGTGACGACTGCGAAGGTCTTCTGCCTTCCTCAATTTTACCCTTCGATGATATTTCTAATTTTTTAAACTCAATTTCAGCTTCCCTCTTGAGCTTTTCTTTCTCAATTTCTATTTTCATTTGTGTGTCTCTCTCTTCCTGTAGACGCTTGTTTTCCATTTCAGCTAACTTTACTTCCTGTAGGTGTTTTTGTTGTTCCATTTCTAGTTTCAATTGTGTCTCTTTCTCTTCCTGTAGACGCTTGTTTTCCATTTCAGCTAACTTTACTTGTATCTCTCTCTCTTCCTGTAGACGCTTCGCTTGGCTTCAGCTACCTTTTCTTCCTGTAGGCGTTTTGCCTCGCGTTCATTATGCCTCTCCTCTCTTTCCCAGTGCTGAACTTCTTTCAATTTTGCTTCTGCAAACTCCTGTAACTCTTTACCCTTCACGCCTAACAGTTCACCTGCTTCAATATATTCCATTAAAGTAGGCATCTTGTACTTGTGGAAACGTTGCTGTCTGTCAGCCAACTATAAATATAAAGACTCTGCTGCTAGTCTTTGTGTACCTTCCCTAGTACACCTTCTCTCAGACTGTACGTAAATTCGTAGTACTAATAATATCACTCTGTACTCACCCAGTCACTCTATAAGCACTAGGTAGTGATGGGAGAATATCACCTATACTCCCTCGCATATATACCAAATAGCTGTTAAAAAAACTCTGGAAATATATTTAAACATACATATATATACATATACAAAACGAATGAATAATACCAGTCAGTGTTGTCTATAAAACGTTAAACTCACAAGCCAAGTACACGGAGACGGTGATCGCAAAGAAATAAACCACAGTAACATTCACAAGCTTGTGTAGGGACACCCACAGTGCGCATAATATATAAACTGACAAAGGCCACTAGGCAGCAGAAATGACGAAAGATCTAAATAATAACATATATCCAAACACAACCAATATCATATGTAAATATTATGAAAAGAGAAGGAAAGAAGAAAAAAAAATTATAACACCAAAATATACACAGATCTGACTTTAGACACCAAAAGGCACGGTATATTATCCAGGACCGACACTGCGCCACCGCAGAAGCAAACAAACCGACCTTTCGATTTAATTCCCAGAAAATATATGGTGCACCTAAGAAAAATAAATTTTTGCCCTGTCTCCCGACCTTCATGAAACACACAAAAATCTCCTACTCCTGACAAATACTGGACCACATACAAGTAATTTCGTAACAACCGAAAACAATATTTATAAGACGATGAGCAGCAAACAAATGTCCAACTGGCTGGCCGACAAATATGTGCCTATTAATCCGTTGCCCCAATTTCGTTTTTTAATAATTTTTCACAATATGCTGAAGATGTCTACGACACTAGTTTCCAAAGCGACTTATTGTTTTGTTGAGTGGTTACTGAATTCACGTGGTGATCACAAGTTCCAACTGTCGACAAATTTGAAGATGATAGTTAGTATCCAAAATGTTCTGTCTTGACACAGTCCGTAACGTTATTGTACTTTCATCTGGACGTGGTGACACCAAAGTAATAATCCAAACGTCTTTCTGCCTTCGTTGCGGAGATGGTCCGTAGTTGTATCAATTATGTGATAGATTTACGTTTAAAGACAAAGTTCAACACAAAAAATGGCAGCAAATGTCCAGCTCTTTAACATTGTACCGTCAGTTCTTTTTGGCAACTGTATGCACCCTTGTTTGCGGTGATGATACTTCGTTGTAAAATGTTTGCTCATAACAGATTAATGGTCACAAAGGGATTCACAAAGACGAACATAAAGTCTGGTTTTCGTTCACAAACACCTTGTTTATCCAGTTCTCCTCTGGAAAGTTTTAGTAAATGTCCACTGTCCCTGACCTTGACATTGTCGGACACCTCAAGTCAGTACCTCAGTACTCTTTGTCACAAAAATACACACTTAATCTGGCCGTGAACAAAGTAATGTCCGGAAATTTTCCGTTATCCACAAAGACACCTGTCCTGCCCCCAACACGGCTGTGGTAGAGGTACTGTTCCTACCCCCGTCGTTCACCCTTCCCGGTGAATCAGCGACTGTCAATTTTCTCTGTTTTCCAATTCTCGTACCTCTCCCTTCCCCGAGAGAGTTCACTGTCCTCAGTACTTTACCTGTACTGTGTATTAGCGCCGCCCCGCCTCGTCTTTTAACGGCGTCGACAAATCTTGACCAGTCAACCTGCGACCACACAGTGCGTTCCCTCGCCACACACACCTGTCAATATCTTTGATTTTCAATCCTGTCTTTATCACCGACAGCGATAATGTCTAACTGTGCTGTCTCGCTCTTGTCGCAAACACCTTTTTTGTCCACGCGACCTTCCCCTGTGCTGTCTGCTGGCGCTTCCGTCTCTTGACCTATAAACACAGGCGCCTGTCTGCGTTAATTCTCTGGCGTCCCGCTAGCGTCAGCAATAACGTGTGCTGACTGTCCGGTAATTTACCTGTAAGTTGACCTTCACGTAAACCGTCTGCTAGCTTGAGTCTTGACTCTCGTCTGTTTTTCGTGGACAAAACTTGGTCCCGTAATCACCTGTTTTGCTTGTGATTTCTGCCGCGTATTTTTCTCCGCGCGCTGACTAGTTTGATGGAACGAAGTCACAGATGATAACTCCTCTCTCAGCGAAGAGCCCACAGATATCTCAATATTGCTCGGTGTTCCTTGACCGAATGTAGCTGTCAGAAAATCTTTACTAAGCGACGAGCTCCTAGTTATCTCAGAATGACAACAATGTCTATATAGTTCTTGACCGGAGAGTTCCAGATATATCAATATTACACAGTTTCCTTGAACGGACGAGCCATCCAGATAATATCACGAATTTCTTGATAAGTGCGTGATATGGTCGTTGTCTAGGTAACGATGTTCCTTGTATGTCATTACAGAGTATAAATTGAGCTAGCCTCCTGTCTCTTAATCCAACTCACCCCTGCAGTGCACATTCACCAGTCATAAACAAGATTGAGTTGGCGCACATAATCCTTTAATGCAGACTGAACACGGACACAGAAAACATATTAATATATCCAGAAATCACTGTATACTCCACAGAATATATAGATCCTCTTCACAACTTATTCGCACGTACACATCACTGCATTTTCAAGGCCTGCTTCCTCTCAGGTGCACACGACCGTTAATCCAGCTACTATCCACGCTGGACCTCACACAATACACCCACACACTGGGTCTAGCCTCTGCTAATGATATCCAACCCACTCTGGGTTCAAGCCTTCATTCAACACTGGGAGAACAACACAACCCACGATCTGACCGCAGTCAGTCTACGCTCCCGCGTATCAGCCACCGATCTACTCGGCGCCAAACAAACAACTGTCCAGAAGTCCCCTGACTTCACACGAACCGAACCTCAGTCGGTCTCCGCCGTAACTCCCCAGTCAATGTTTTCCACTGTCTTTTAACCCTACTGTCTAGCCCCTCCCTGGGCTCCCCACAACATTACACCCCAGCCTAAAACTGTCTCTCCTCCCATCCATCCTGGGGGTCTCTAGTCACCCTCACCATTATTTCTCATGGTTAGTTGTTTTTCTCGTAGTCTTGCTACAAAGGTCACTCACCTCAATGTCAATGACTCAGGCATATGTCAGTTCTGTATACGCTCTAACTTCACCAGCTGTCCCTTTTGAGATCTTGTCACAACCGTCTCCACATTGTCCTTGAAGGATAGGCTCCTGTCAAATGTGATCCCCAGATACTTCAGTTTGTTCTCTCTGCTGACATTTCTACCATCTATCGCGAGGCTTGGGACATCCGCTCTCATAATCCTGTTGTCCAGAGAGCACCACAAAACAGCCGCCTTTTCCGGGTGGATGACAGCACTCATTTCAGTGCACCAGTCAATCACTTTGTCTACTGTCGCCTGTAGGTCCTGGGCTGTTTGCTCCCTATCTCTCCCCTGCCTATATGCAAGAATATCATCTGCAAATTTTAGTATTCTTCCAACCCCTGGTGCTTCTAGGTTTGCAATCTTGCTCGTATACACATTAAAGAGCACCGGTGAGACTGCAGATCCATGTGGCAGTCCCGGGGTTAAAATATGTGGTTCTGAGGTCCATGCACCCAGACGGAGAGCAACCCGACGAGAGTGCAGGACGGCTGCTATCCAGTTCACCAACCAGGGATTGACCCCCTTCTCCATCAGTGCGATCATCAAAATATCATATCGAACTCATATACGCATCCTCGAGATCAAGCGCTGCTTGTCGACTCTGGAACCCCTCATAAACATCAAAGGCAAAAGTGGCTGCATTTGACCAGGTATCTTCTCCTGGCCTGTAGCTCCCCAGGCCTCTTGGAAGAAGCTTCCCGCTTTCCAAAACCTCTTGCAGCTTGACAGCGACTATCTTCTCTAGAACCTTCCCAAATGTATTTTGAAGGGTGATGATTCTAAAGCCGCTAAGCTTTGACTGATCCTTGAATGGTTTTGGGAGAGGGATGAGATAGCTGTGCACCCAATCCTGCGGTACTGATGCTGTCCTAATGCTCTGGTTAAAGCAGTCGGTCATCTCCTCCAGGTCTGCATCGCTCAAACCCTTCATGTGGCCATACCTGACCCCATCGGGCCCTGGATCCGTGTCTTTTGCCTTTTTTCAAAATGTGTTTAACATCTTCCACCCGTATGATGTCTTCACACTGCATATTCTTCGTTGTGCCAGATAACTCCTCTCTAACTGCATCCCTGGTGTCCGCATCATTATGATTGGTCTGCTCTAAAAAATCTCTGGAGAAATGCCTCCAATTTCTCTTTGTCTGTTGTCACGCGCACACCATCATCTCTATAAATTGTTCCCACTGTCATAGGCCGATCTTTTCTCTGCATTTGCCTGTGCAGTTTCCAGAATTTTCGCAGTGTTTTATCACCTTCAATCTCCTTCATGAAACATTCCCATTTTGCCTTTTTGGCCTCTGCAGCACAGCGCTTGAAAACCTCCACTTTATCTTTCTTGACATTTTCCGCTGTGTCCACTTCCTCTCGTGAGCTTTGAAGTGTCTGTCGCACTTTCTTTGGGTGCTTCACTGCAGCTCTCTTTGCTTTCCAAGCATGGTCTACTTCTGGGGTCCACCATGGGGGATGCAAAAAGGGAGTTTTTACAGTCCTGTTGCATGCTCCTTGTCTGAGGCGTCCAAGAAGGCAATCGGTCCACTCATACCGTCATAGGTCTTGCGCGCTCTCCCAGCTTTAACTTTCCTGGGTTTAGAGATCAGGACTGAGCATGGCATGTGATCACTCCCATGGTCATTCAAAACAGTCCACTTTATATCAAGGACTGATGACTGAGAGACAAGTGCCAAGTCAATAGCTGTGTCTGCATCGCCAGGCCTCATTGCCATTCTAGTCGGCCTACCATCATTTATGCAGACCACATCGGAGTCCACCATGGCATCCGCAAGGGCAATTCCCTGTCGATTTTCTCCACTACTGTCCCAATCTCTGTACCTTGCATTGAAGTATCCACATATGAATAGCCTATCACCTGGTAATTCCTCCAGTTCCTTAAGCTAGTCCCAGTGTTCCTTTCTGACAAATCAGTCCACTGTGGCATATACATTTATGATGTTCCAACTTAAGCCACCAATCTCCATTTGTATACCCTGGACCTCTCTTGCACTGTGATTCCACTGGCTCAAATCAAGTACCACATGCTTCACTCCTTCCTTCACCAGCAGACCTTGTCCATGTCTCTTCTGCCCAGTAGATATAAGTAGTATAAGATAGTATAAGATATATAAGTAGTATATAACTGGCGCACCCAGGGCAATGGTATTTGTTTGTATTTAGCTCCTGGAGCATGAGGACATCAAAATCATATATTAGTCTCTCCAATACAGGACCTCTCTGTCTGGCACTGCGACAATTCCAGTATCCCACTCTTACATAGTTGAAACCTAGTCTCTCCACTTTTTGTCTTGTTCTCCTGGCGCCTGCCCTCCTATTTCTATGCCGTCTTCTCACACCATTTCCTCGTCTTCTCCTCCTCACTCTCTCTTCGCTAGCCTCTGAGGGATGTGTCAAGCGCAGAGCACGTGCTCCGTAGCTCCGGCGACGATTCCCGTGTTTAAATGAATCCATAGGCAAAGTTTGGATATTGCAGAAAATAAACGGTCACCCTAGCATTGCCTGCTTGCTAGGGAAGAGGCAGGGGATGTCCCGCAGGAGTCCATACGCCTGGTGCAGCCCCGCACGCCTGCCAGACGTCCAACGTTCACGACCAGTTAACCCATGGCCATCCAGTTCCTCAGCACGCTGGTCCACCTTGAACTTTTGGGGTTTATATTTGGAGTTTTCCGTCTCCTAGATAGACTGCTGTCCAAAGCTAACGGGTTCCATCTACCCGGGAGAGGGGTTAGAGCGCCCCGACTCGCTTGGCAGGCACGTCTCCGAGCATATGAGGTATTTTCTAAGGAACTCAGATCCCACCCTGAGATCCCGCCTCACCCTCTGTGCCCATTGCCAGTTGGTTCGCAGCTAACCTCTATATCTAGAGGCCGTTCCACGATCCGCCACCAGTGGATGCGCTGGGTCGGGGATAGTCGCCCCAGCTTTACCCAGGGAAACTTTCACATGTATTACATAATGTGTTACCTTTGTAATACTGTCGCAGTCAGACTAACAGACAGACAGACAGAAAGACAGTTAGTCAGTCAGTTTAATCGGCAGCCAGTCAGACAGACAAACAAACTGTCAGACTGACAGATTTTAATACGCACTGGAACCTGTTATGTTTCTGACAAGGTTGACAGGAGGATGGCCAGGAATCCACGTTGCACTGTGTTTCGCACATACTAATTTATTTACTGCTATTGGCCAAGCATAGTAAACAGTTTTAGCCCATGTTCTCTCATACCCAATTTTTTTTCTCTTCTTCTTCTTCTTCTTCTTCTTCTTCTTCTTCTTCTTCTTCTTCTTCTTCTTCTTCTTCTTCTTCTTCTTCTTCTTCTTCTTCTTCTTCTTCTTCTTCTTCTTCTTCTTCTTCTTCTTCCCCTCCTTCTACTTCTCCTTCTTCTTCTCCTTCCCCTTCTACTCCTCCTCCTCCTCCTCCTCCTCCTCCTCCTCCTCCTCCTTCTTCTTCTTCTTCTTCTTCTTCTTCTTCTTCTTCTTCTTCTTCTTCTTCTTCTTCTTCTTCTTCTTCTTCTTCTTCTTCTTCTTCTTCTTCATCTGCTTAGTCTTCTCCTTCTTCTTCTTCTTCTCCTTCTTCTTCTCCTTCTCCTCCTCCTCCTCTTCCTCTTCCTCCTTCTCCGCCTTCTTCTTCTTCTTCTTCTTCTTCTTCTTCTTCTTCTTCTTTCAGTCAATCAGACAGACAGACAACTAGACAGTCAGACCGACTGACAGACAGTTTGTCAGACAGAAAATAACACATACATTCTCAGAGTCAAACCGAGAAAATGTGTTAGATCCATTACTGTCAGCCTTCAGTATGGAGCCGACACTTGATTGATTGAGATCTTTATTCAATCGCTAAATTATCCAAAAAGGTCGTGTCATACTCAGCAGAAACTTAGACAAGCGTGACCATCTGTAATTGTATATCCGGCTAGACAGACATCCCGGTTCTCTGAAACACAACATCTCTTTGTCTCTCCTTCCGCGCACAGCTATGGCTTTCTTATTATTGGTCAACAATGAACCGCAGACATTTAATCTGCCGGGCTTGTCCACGTGAATGGTTTTCTTGTCAGAAACTAATGGGGTTTAAATAAATTGTTTAAAAGGCAAGAGAACGACTTCATTGCACCGGGTTTCATCCGGTATGGCTCGGTCTCTTTCAGCAAGGCGTCCTGCCTAAATCGTCGCACAAAGCACGAACTCCGTAACCCTGGCAACGACCTTTAAGAGTCTGAGAAAACTGCACTCGTGAACAGAACGATGTAACCCGGAATCAAATCCACGACCTTCGGAGAGCGTGGCAGGCGGCATATCCACTTCACCATGGAGACTCCCTAAACAAAATGGCAGTGAAGTGCAAGGCCTTCACTTATATTCGGTCACGAAATATGAGGTGAAATGACCAGTTTCCTTCCCCGTCACCTTTCCCGCCAAGACAATCCCCAGAAAATACTGAAAATTGTCTGGTAGCTATTTTTATGAGGCTGAGTCGTCCCCGCTACCGTAATGGTGGCAAAATAAATATTTAAAAAAAAATATAATCCTGTCTCTTTAGGGGATTGAACCCGTACCACTGTCTTTTCAGGCAAGCGCACTAACCCGAGAATAAAGTGAATTATAAATGACACGTTTGCATGTCGGATACCAATTTTATATTCAAGGTAGATGTCCAAACATTATGAAAAATTGCATACACGTGAATTATCACTATCATCATTATCATTAGCTAACTGGATCCATCCAGTTCTTGTGGGGGTCTCCCATTCATAAATGTGTGTCTTTAGTATGTGAGCTGTTTGCGTTAGCTGTTAGCTTGCAGCCTGGTTTGAGGCATTCTACTCTCCGCCGGCTGTCCACATAGCTCATATTGACTGGATTCATGACATTGGTATGATGACCAGGTAGATTTAGAGTCTAGTAAAACGTAACCAATTATCTACGCAAGTCTTGGATAAACACCTTTTGAAGGGAACGACAGAAAAAAAAAGATGGTTGTTTCTTAAACACCGCATAATCTTCTTTAACGATGTGTTTCATACCCCGTACAATTCACATTCTTATACTGGCATTCCATACTTTCCTACTTTATAAAATAACTCCAATACAATTACAAAACAAACGTGTTAGTTGGCGACCTTGTTTGCCTTGGTACATTATTAAGTTCTCTATGTGCGATCATTCTCTCTCCTCATCTTCGAACCCGAATAATCCTTGTCCTTCTGAGTGTTGCGTGGTTCTATCTCGTGCCCCACCTGGGCCCACGCTTCCATTATAAGTTCATTCTCCGTTCAGGGCTAACATGGTCCAAATGTGGCTGTCATTCCCCAGCCAAATGGCGACTGTAGGTGTAGAGGGATATAACTTGAATGACAATACCATAGACCCCAACAACGTGGATCCTGTCATTTCTCGGTCATGAGGCGATTGTGTAGGAATAGAGGGAAATAACTTAAATGACAATACCGTAGACAACAAAGATATATCTCCTTGACGCAGTAGTCTGGCCGCGGCTAAGACAAATGGACCCAGACAAACTCACGACGGCAGCCAGTATAGTTTATTCCCGAAGGACACGCCAAACACATCCCCACAGCCAACTGATTGACGCATTCTAGTCCAGCGTTATTATATTCTTATCCACTGTCCACTGTGGACAGAGTGCTTGGTGGCGTTACCTCACAATACGTGCAGTCAACCACAGTCTCTCTCTCTCTCTCTCTCTCTCTCTCTCTCTCTCTCTCTCTCTCTATCTATCTATCTATCTATCTATTTATCTATCTATCTATCTTCCTCTCTCTCTCTAACTCTCTCTCTCACTCTCTCTCTCTCTCTCTCTCTCTCTCTCTCTCTCTCTCTCTCTCTCTATCTACCTATCTATCTATCCATCCCTCTGTGTGTGCCACTACCTGGTGCAGTACAATGCTGGCAAACAATACATGTCAGGCACTGTTGACGACATATTTCAGTTGATCACCTTCGTAAACAAACAACAATACAACAAGAAAACATATCAACCACGCAAATAACACTGCTGTGACTACATTACATAACACTACAGTGACTACATTACATAACACTACAGTAATTACATTACATAACATTACAGTGGCTACATTACATAACATTACAGTGACTACATTACATAACATTACAGTGACTACATTACATAACATTACAGTGACTACATTACAAAACACTACAGTAACTACATCAAATAACAGTACAATGACTACATTACATAACACTACAGTGACTACATAACATAACACTACAGTAACTACATTACATAACACTACAGTGACTACATTACATAACACTACATTGACTACATTACATAACATGACAGTGACTACATTACATAACACTACAGTGACTACATTACATAACATTACAGTGACTACATTACATAACACTACATTGATTACATTACATAACACTACAGTGACTACATTACATAACATTACAGTGACTACATTACATAACACAACACTGACAACATTACATAACACTACAGTGACTACATTACATAACACTACAGTGACTACATTACATAACACTACAGTGACTACATCAAATAACACTACAGTGACACATTACATAACACTACAGTGACTACATTGCATAACACTACAGTGACTACATTACATACCACTACAGTCACTATATTAAATAACACTAGAGTGACTACATTACATAACAATACAGTTACTACATTACATAACAATACAGTGACTACATTACATAACACTACTGTGACTACATTACATAACACTACGGTGACTACATTAAATAACACTACAGTGACTACATTACATAACACTACAGTGAATACATTACATAACAATACAGTGACTACATTACATAACATTACAGTGACTACATTACATAACACTACAGTGACTACATTACATAAGACTACAGTGACTACATTACATAGCAATACAGTGACTACATTACATAACATTACAGTGACTACATTACATAACACTACAGTGACTACATTACATAACACTACAGTGACTAAATTAAATAACACTACAGTGACTAAATTACATATCACTACAGTGACTACAATACATATCACTACAGTGACTACATTACATAACACTACAGTGACTACATTACATAACTTTACAGTGACTACATTACATAACACTACAGTGACTACATCAAATAACACTACAGTGACTACATTACATAACACTACAATTTCTACATCAAATAACACTTCAATGATTACATTACATAATACTGCAGTGAATACATTACATAACACTACAGTGACTACATTACATAACACTACAGTGACTACATTATATAACACTACAGTGACTACATTACTTAACACTACAGTGACTACATTACATACCACTACAGTGACTACATTGCATTACACTACAGTGACTACATTACATAACACAGCAGTGACTACATTACATAACACTATACTGACTACATTACATAACATTACAGTGACTACATTACATAAAAGTACAGTGACTACATTACATAACACTACGGTGACTACATCAAATAACACTACAGTGACTACATTGCATTACATTACAGTGACTACATTACATAACACTACAGTGACTACATTGCATTACACTACAGTAACTACATTACATAACAGTACAGTGACTACATTACATAACACTACAGTGACTACAATACATAACACTACAGTGACTACATTACATAACACTACAGTGACTACATTATATAACACTACAGTGACTACATTACATAACACTACAGTGACTACATCAAATAACACTACAGTGACTACATTACATAACACTACAGTGACTACATCAAATAACACTACAGTGACTACATCAAATAACACTACAGTGACTACATTACATAACACTACAGTGACTACATTACATAACACTACAGTGACTAAATTACATAACACTACAGTGACTACATTACATAACACTACAGTGACTACATTACATAACACTACAGTGACCACATTACATGACACTACAGTGATTACATTACATAACACTACAGTGACTACATTACATAACACTACTGAGACTACATTACATAACACTACAGTGACCACATTACATAACACTGCAGTGACCACATTACATAACACTACATTGACTACATTACATAACAATACAGTGATTACATTACATAACATTACAGTGACTACATTACATAACATTACAGTGACTACATTACTTAACACTACAGTGACTACATTACATAACATTACAGTGACTACATTACGTAACACTACAGTGACTACATTACATAACATTACAGTGACTACATTACTTAACACTACAGTGACTACATTTCTTAACACTACAGTGACTACATTACATAATACTACTGTGACTACATTACATAACAATACAGTGACTACATTAAATAACACTACAGTGACTATATTACATAACTCTACATTGACTACATTACATAACACTGCAGTGACTATATTACATAACATTACAGTGACCACATTACGTAACACTACAGTGACCACATTACATTACACTACATTGACTACATTACATAACACTACAGTGATTACATTACATAACATTACAGTGACTACATTACATAACATTACAGTGACTACATTACATAACATTACAGTGACTACATTACGTAACACTACAGTGACTACATTACATAATATTACAGTGACTACATTACATAACACTACAGTGACTACATTACTTAACACTACAGTGACTACATTACATAACACTACTGTGACTACATTACATAACACTACAGTGACTACATTAAATAACACTACAGTGACTATATTACATAACACTACATTGACTACATTACATAACAGTACAGTGACTACATTACATAACACTACAGTGACTACATTACATAACACTACAGTGACTACATTATATAACACTACAGTGACTACATTACATAACACTACAGTGACTACATTACATAACATTACAGTGACTACATTACATAACACTACAGTGACTACATCAAATAACACTACAGTGACTACATTACATAACACTACAGTGACTACATTACATAACACTACAGTGACTACATTACATAACACTACAGTGACTACATTACATAATACTACAGTGACTACATTACATAACACTACAGTGACTACATTACATAACACTACAATGACTACATTACATAACACTACAGTGACTACATTACATAACACTACTGTGACTACATTACATAACACTACAGTGACCATATTACATAACACTACAGTGATTACATTACATAACACTACAGTGACTACATTACATAACACTACTGTGACTACATTACATAACACTGCAGTGACCACATTACATAACACTGCAGTGACCACATTACATAACACTACATTGACTACATTACATAACACTACAGTGATTACATTACAAAACATTACAGTGACTACATTACAAAACATTACAGTGACTACATTACATAACATTACAGTGACTACATTACTTAACACTACAGTGGCTACATTACATAACATTACAGTGACTACATTACGTAACACTACAGCGACTACATTACATAAGACTACAGTGACTACATTACATAACAATACAGTGACTACATTACATAACATTACAGTGACTACATTACATAACACTACAGTGACTACATTACATAACACTACAGTGACTAAATTAAATAACACTACAGTGACTACATTACATATCACTACAGTGACTACATTACATATCACTACAGTGACTACATTATATAACACTACAGTGACTACATTACATAACACTACAGTGACTACATTACATAACACTACAATGACTACAATAAATAACACTACAGTGACTACATCAAATAACAATACAGACTACATTACATACCACTACAGTGACTACATTACATAACACTACAGTGACTACTTCAAATAACACTACAGTGACTACATTGCATTACACTACGGTGACTACATTACATAACACTGCAGTGACTACATTACATAACACTATACTGACTACATTACATAACATTACAGTGACTACATTACATAACAGTACATTGACTACATTACATAACACTACAGTGACTACATTACATAACACTACAGTGACTACATTACATAACACTACAGTGACTACATCAAATAACACTGCAGTGACTACATTGCATTACACTACAGTGACAACATTACATAACACTGCAGTGACTACATTACATAACACTACAGTGACTACATTACATAACAGTACAGTGACTACATTACATAACACTACAGTGACTACATTACATAACACTACAGTGACTACATTACATAACACTACAGTGACTACATTATATACCACTACAGTGACTACATTACATAACACTACAGTGACTACATTACATAACATTACAGTGACTACATTACATAACACTACAGTGACTACATCAAATAACACTACAGTGACTACATTACATAACACTACAGTGACTACGTTACATAACACTACAGTGACTACATTACATAACACTGCAGTGACTACTTTACATAATACAACAGTGACTACATTACATAACACTACAGTGACTACATTACATAACACTACAGTGACTACATTACATAACACTACAGTGACTACATTACATAACACCTGTGACTACATTACATAACACTACAGTGACCACATTACATAACACTACAGTGATTACATTACATAACACTACAGTGACTACATTACATAACACTACTGTGACTACATTACATAACACTACAGTGACCACATTACATAACACTGCAGTGACCACATTACATAACACTACATTGACTACATTACATAACACTATAGTGATTACATTACATAACATTACAGTGACTACATTACATAACATTACAGTGACTACATTACTTAACACTAAAGTGACTACATTACATAACATTACAGTGACTACATTACGTAACACTACAGTGACTACATTACATAACATTACTGTGACTACATTACATAACACTACAGTGACTACATTACTTAACACTACAGTGACTACATTACATAACACTACTGTGACTACATTACATAACACTACAGTGACTACATTAAATAACACTACAGTGACTATATTACATAACACTACATTGACTACATTACATAACACTGCAGTGACTATATTACATAACATTACAGTGACTACATTACGTAACACTACAGTGACTACATTATTTAACACTACAGTGACTACATTACATAACACTACAGTGACTACATTACATAACACTACAGTGGCCACATTACATAACACTACAGTGACCACATTACATAACACTACATTGACTACATTATATAACACTACAGTGATTACATTACATAACATTACAGTGACTACATTACATAACATTACAGTGACTACATTACTTAACACTACAGTGACTACATTACATAACATTACAGTGACTACATTACGTAACACTACAGTGACTACATTACATAACATTACAGTGACTACATTACATAACACTACAGTGACTACATTACTTAACACTACAGTGACTTTATTACATAACACTACTGTGACTACATTACATAACACTACAGTGACTACATTATTTAACACTACAGTGACTACATTACATAACACTACAGTGACTACATTACATAACACTACAGTGACTACATTACATAACACTACAGTGACTAAATTACTTAACACTACAGTGACTACATTACATAACACTACAGTGACTACATTATGTAACACTGCAGTGACTACATTACATAACTCTACAGTGACTACATTACATAACTCTACAGTGACTACATTACATAACTCTACAGTGACTATATTAAATAACTCTACAGTGACTACATTACATAACTCTACAGTGACTATATTAAATAACTCTACAGTGACTACATTACATAACTCTACAGTGACTACATTACATAACACTACAATGACTACATTCATAAACAATCGTTACGTAGGAACCTGCTAGGATCTGTAATGTGTCAAGACTATCATATTATGTAGGCCATAATGCAGAAAAGAATAGGGGCCAGTCTTTCCTCTCTTGTTGGACGAGGAGCTGAGAGCCTTAGTATGGTCAGTGTGTCATCAACGTGGTTGCATTTTCTTCTTGTTGTTTGCTGATGAATTAGCTTGCCTCCACGATGTCCTCTTTTGTGTCGGTGGTTTTTATTGTGTAAAGATGTCCTACACTTCGCGATGTTTATATTGTTTACATTTCCACATTGTATGGCAGTTGTGACCCATTTAACTTATATTGCCCATTTGGTTTACATTGTATATCTTTAGTAAACATGTCTTAGTCAGGTCTTAGATTTGACAAAGCTACCGTATGACAGTAGACGGTCCTACATGCTTTCATTTAGCGCCGAATTTTGGGCGGAGCTTACGAAGCCCAACACCTTACATTGATCCAACGGTTTCGGAGGGAGGAGCGCAACTAGAAGGGTGCAAACCTTGTCCTGGTGCGAGGAAATGCAACCTTAAGATTAAATGTCATGGGAGGGCAGACCAGGCCTTAGACGGACAGTTATATCATTGCTTTGCTGATCCGGCAGCTTCTGCAGCTTGTCTTGTTCCAAATATATTGTTGTTACCCTTCCTCTGGAGTAAACTAAGTAGGCCGAGAGCTGCATAATACTGCATTGGCAACACATGGTCTCTACAGTTCAGCCTAGGCTTTGTGCCATGGAGAGGTATAACATTCGCTACCGCCATGGGCTATAGTTGTTATGCCTTGTTTTAAGCACAATGTAACAAACTATCGTCTGTTAAAATGGCAAGGTGCCAATATTAATACCAAGATTCACTACCATATGGCAGAACAGGTTCTATATAACATATGGACACGTAAAATTATATAAAAGCCTACTGAAAATCATGTCCGATGGAAATGTGTTTAACAGGAAGACAACAATTTATATGAAAGTAAAACATAATGGAATGAAAATAGACTCTACCACCTTAACAAGGGACTGAGTGTGCTGAAGATCTTCTGTAGCCGAGGTTCCGTGTGAAGATAGCGGCTTATTTCTTCTTCTTTCACCTTTTCTTGTCAACCTGTCTATATTTTAAGAAAGCAGCAGTCTTCTTCAGCTTGTTGACATCACAGAGTTGTTCACAAATGGGGTGGGTAAAGTAATATATTTAAAGTAATTGGCTCTATTCTGCATATGTTTTGCACTCTTGCGCAAACGTTAAGCCGTTAGTTTACCAATTTGATTTTGAATTAAAATCCACCATGCTCTTCTACCTTTAGTTTTCTTGACTAAGTGTGTATGTGTGATTTTCTTATTTTTTTTTTTTTGCGCTCTCTCGCTTTGAACTCAAGCGTAGTCCATACACACTACTAATAGAAGTGCTGGACTGAATTTTGCGTGTGGACGAGCTTTCCCTATTAATAGTATTCTTCGCCATCGGGCGAATTCATTCCGACTTCAGAGGTAGTTGTAAATTACGTCCTCAAGTCAAGGACGATAGATCAACATTTTAATCCAACTATCCGGTGTAGGGACTGAACCCCTTACTACGGCATCAGCACACCAGATATTTAAGAACGGGCGTTCTTATCCCTTTGGTCATGCAGACCTACATAAGTAGTATTTCAACCTGTCATGTCCATTGCGGAGTTTGACGATTGGCACTTGTTAATTTCAGTTGAGTTGGTGCATCATCTTTTTGGTCTCCAAATGCTCTGATCCCCACTTTGTTCTCTAAGATTTCCCTATAAACCTATTGGCATTATTAATGGTTATAACTATATTAACCTGGGGTAGTCTTCCACCTTCTTTTGATGTGTCAGCATATTTATTTCCAGGTAGGTTGACCTGTGGCAAGATTAATTTTGTCAACCTTTTTGTACTTTTGACACAGAAGTGCAGTTTTAATGCTGCTTTTAGTTCTGCTAGTCCTGAGCTATTTGTGCTCTTTACCATTTATACAAATGATTTCTTATCTGTGTGATGGCAACTGGTTCATCTTATTGTGTTCGCCCACCAAGTTGGGCGTCTAATAGTCATCCAAGAGCATCTAATACAACTGCGCGGGAATAAATAATCTAAGTGCATTTAATACACCAAAATGGTAAAATATAGTCTAAGTGCATCTAATACACCAAAATGGTAAAATATAGTTTAAGTGCATCGAATACACCAAAATGATCAAATATAGTTTAAGTGCATTTAATACACCAAAATGGTAAAATATAGTCTAAGTGCATTTAATACACCAAAATGGTATAATATAGTCTAAGTGCATTTAATACACCAAAATGGTAAAATATAGTCTAAGTGCATTGAATACACCATAATGGTAAAATATAGTCTAAGTGCATTTAATACACCAAAATGGTAAAATATAGTCTAAGTGCATCGAATACACCAAAATGGTAAAATATAGTCTAAGTGCATCGAATACACCAAAATGGTAAAATATAGTCTAAGTGCATCTAATACACCAAAATGGTAAAATATAGTCTAAGTGCATCTAATACACCAAAATGGTAAAATATAGTTTAAGTGCATCGAATACACCAAAATGATCAAATATAGTCTAAGTGCATTTAATACACTAAAATGGTAAAATATAGTCTAAGTGCATTTAATACACCAAAATGGTAAAATATAGTCTAAGTGCATTTAATACACCAAAATGGTAAAATATAGTCTAAGTGCATCGAATACACCAAAATGGTAAAATATAGTCTAAGTGCATCGAATACACCAAAATGGTAAAATATAGTCTAAGTGCATCTAATACACCAAAATGGTAAAATATAGTCTAAGTGCATCTAATACACCAAAATTGTAAAATATAGTTTAAGTGCATCGAATACACCAAAATGATCAAATATAGTCTAAGTGCATTTAATACACCAAAATGGTAAAATATAGTCTAAGTGCATTTAATACACCAAAATGGTAAAATATAGTCTAAGTGCATTGAATACACCAAAATGGTAAAATATAGTCTAAGTGCATTTAATACACCAAAATGGTAAAATATAGTCTAAGTGCATCGAATACACCAAAATGGTAAAATATAGTCTAAGTGCATCGAATACACCAAAATGGTAAAATATAGTCTAAGTGCATCTAATACACCAAAATGGTAAAATATAGTCTAAGTGCATCTAATACACCAAAATGGTAAAATATAGTTTAAGTGCATCGAATACACCAAAATGATCAAATATAGTCTAAGTGCATTTAATACACCAAAATGGTAAAATATATTCTAAGTGCATTTAATACACCAAAATGGTAAACTATAGTCTAAGTGCATTGAATACACCAAAATGGTAAAATATAGTCTAAGTGCATCTAATACACCAAAATGGTAAAATATAGTCTAAGTGCATCTAATACACCAAAATGGTAAAATATAGTTTAAGTGCATCGAATACACCAAAATGATCAAATATAGTCTAAGTGCATTTAATACACCAAAATGGTAAAATATAGTCTAAGTGCATTTAATACACCAAAATGGTAAAATATAGTCTAAGTGCATTGAATACACCAAAATGGTAAAATATAGTCTAAGTGCATTTAATACACCAAAATGGTAAAAGGTAGTCTAAGTGCATTGAATACACCAAAATGGTAAAATATAGTCTAAGTGCATCGAATACACCAAAATGGTAAAATATAGTCTAAGTGCATCTAATACACCAAAATGGTAAAATATAGTCTAAGTGCATCTAATACACCAAAATGGTAAAATATAGTCTAAGTGCATCTAATACACCAAAATGGTAAAATATAGTCTAAGTGCATCTAATACACCAAAATGGTAAAATATAGTCTAAGTGCATCTAATACACCAAAATGGTAAAATATAGTCTAAGTGCATCTAATACACCAAAATGGTAAAATATAGTCTAAGTGCATCTAATACACCAAAATGGTAAAATATAGTCTAAGTGCATCTAATACACCAAAATGGTAAAATATAGAAGTGCATCTAATACACCAAAATGGTAAAATATAGAAGTGCATCTAATACACCAAAATGGTAAAATATAGTCTAAGTGCATCTAATACACCAAAATGGTAAACTATAGTCTAAGTGCATTGAATACACCAAAATGGTAAAATATAGTCTAAGTGCATCTAATACACCAAAATGGTAAAATATAGTCTAAGTGCATCTAATACACCAAAATGGTAAAATATAGTTTAAGTGCATCGAATACACCAAAATGATCAAATATAGTCTAAGTGCATTTAATACACCAAAATGGTAAAATATAGTCTAAGTGCATTTAATACACCAAAATGGTAAAATATAGTCTAAGTGCATTGAATACACCAAAATGGTAAAATATAGTCTAAGTGCATTTAATACACCAAAATGGTAAAATGTAGTCTAAGTGCATTGAATACACCAAAATGGTAAAATATAGTCTAAGTGCATCGAATACACCAAAATGGTAAAATATAGTCTAAGTGCATCTAATACACCAAAATGGTAAAATATAGTCTAAGTGCATCTAATACACCAAAATGGTAAACTATAGTCTAAGTGCATTGAATACACCAAAATGGTAAAATATATTCTAAGTGCATTTAATACACCAAAATGGTAAACTATAGTCTAAGTGCATTGAATACACCAAAATGGTAAAATATAGTCTAAGTGCATCTAATACACCAAAATGGTAAAATATAGTCTAAGTGCATCTAATACACCAAAATGGTAAAATATAGTTTAAGTGCATCGAATACACCAAAATGATCAAATATAGTCTAAGTGCATTTAATACACCAAAATGGTAAAATATAGTCTAAGTGCATTTAATACACCAAAATGGTAAAATATAGTCTAAGTGCATTGAATACACCAAAATGGTAAAATATAGTCTAAGTGCATTTAATACACCAAAATGGTAAAATGTAGTCTAAGTGCATTGAATACACCAAAATGGTAAAATATAGTCTAAGTGCATCGAATACACCAAAATGGTAAAATATAGTCTAAGTGCATCTAATACACCAAAATGGTAAAATATAGTCTAAGTGCATCTAATACACCAAAATGGTAAAATATAGAAGTGCATCTAATACACCAAAATGGTAAAATATAGAAGTGCATCTAATACACCAAAATGGTAAAATATAGTCTAAGTGCATCTAATACACCAAAATGGTAAAATATAGTCTAAGTGCATCTAATACACCAAAATGATCAAATATAGTCTAAGTGCATCTAATACACCCAAGTTTGAATAAACAGTCCAAGTGCATGTAGTACACCCATGTACCCATAAAATGTGGATGTTTTCTGCTGGTTCATGTTAACAGGTCTCTTCGTGAGTTAACTTCTGTCAAGATATCTTTTTACGTGTTGTATCAGTACATGGTGCTCTCATAATTCTTCTGTGAATATATTTCCTCACAAGTCTGTTAATTGTCCATGATTCACTGCCGAGTATCAGAAATGACCCGAATTAACTCCTAAATACGGTCGTCGTCGTCGTCGCCGTTTTTTTTGTTTTTGTTTTTTTTGTGGGTGGTGGGGGGGGGGGGATTATTCTCTTACGTCTTAGATAGTGGGGTATTAGCAGCGCTAGATTTAATTAGAAAACAACAGGTGACATGGTTCTGTCATATAACTAGGCTACCAACTGACAGGACCCCACACCAAGTAATGGTGTACAGGTCAAATGGAACCAGACGAAGAGGATGACCATTTAAAAGATGAACACAGGGAATAACAGAGTTCACGGGAGTCTGATACATGGAGCCCAAAAACGGGCCCTTTCCCGCTGTTGTTGCTTCACCTCGACACCGCATTGTACAAAAGGAAGAAGATGAGATGAGATGAAATAACGTGACAATATGAGACAAGCAGTGAAAGAAGTGCTAAGATAACACCCGAGTAGAGGCAACCAGAGATACAGATGCCATGATAACATCAGCTAGTGGACCAGAAGTAGTGTGTCTCCGTATACTACCAAACCGAGAGACAGACAGCTTTGGGGATCCATAACAATCAACGTTCATTGCTGAGAAGTGATTGATTTATTGAATGCATACACATGACTGACAATGTGCTGCGCCAGTCCGGCGTACACGAGACTTTAATTTAATTGACTAACGTGAAACCTCCGAAATGTGGCTTTGCAGAAGACTTGAGAATACTAGTGTAAAGGTAATTCTATAAGCAGATACCACCATAGGCCATCTGAAGTTGTATGTCTTCACGTCTAGTGGATCACGGAGAATGAGGTGGTGTGACCAGTTTGCTCTCTCTCACAATTTCCTTCCAAGATAATTTGCATAAAACTGAGAATTATACAGCACTATTTTTACGAGGCTGGATTGACCTAGAGCCGTAATTGTAAGGAAAATATCCCGCCATCACTTGGCACTGAACCCAAAACACTCTATACTAACAACTATGCTACCATGTCTTATGTGAAGAGCCATAAAGGGTAATATAAATGAGTTTAGAGCCGCCAAAGCATCAGCGACAAGTGTTACAGACAGCAGGAGTAAGTAAGGAAATAAAAGGAGTCCTATTCATGCAATAGGGATATTTTGATATATTGTGCTAGGCGCATATTTTAGACCAGCCTGTACTCGGTGCTACTGTGGTCAACATCACACCGGCCGAATTGGCATCCCATTCAGTTTTCTAGTAGCCATGTTAGGTTAAGTCATCCAGGAAAACCACGTCAGTGGAAAAACATCTCTCCTCATTGAGGAATCCAACCAGCTTTCCCATCCTTCCGGAGTTTTATAGCTTTTCTCATTTCTTCGTTAGATGCTTTCTCACAGCTGCTATCCACTTAACTTCTACAGGTTAGATATCTGGAGGATACTTTTGGATTGGTCTATTCATAAGTTCCTCAAATTATTCCGCCCATCTGTTTATGTGATCTTTAACTTTGAGGAGAATTTACATAATACTGTTTTGATAACTCCACATGGTTGTTCATATTTTTCTTTTCTTTTTTTTTTTCCTTGGGGTACTACAAAATTCTCTGAGATTTCCATTCGCTGCTGTGTCTTCTACTTCTCTTTCTAAGTCAATTAAATATTACCATGTATAGGCCCTTACATACTTTCTAACTTCTTTATTAGCTTCTGTACATTTTTCTGAGACTTCCACTTTAGTTGCTCTAGATTTTCTATTTATTTTATGTTTTTTTAATTTGCTTATCTTTTACTTTCTTCGATTTTTTAAAGGGCTGCGAATGTATCCACATATGTTTGTTTCAGTATCCCGATCACTATATTGTAGACTATGCAATGAATTATGCATGAGACATTTTACTTAAAGACACGTTTGACTACTCACACAAAGTCAATGCCGGGAACTAAAGCTGTCTTCACTATGGCGACTATAATCTTATTTTAGAATTCACTTTGGCGACTACAGTCCTATTTTATGAATAATTGAAGCAGACTCCTCAAGGAAGCCTTCACGAAAGAACACAAGAAAGATCTCCATAAAACAATTATACAATTTTACAGTCTTCTAGCTTTCAAAATCCAATAATCTTTCAGGTTGCTAAGCCCAGTAAATCCTTTTTTAAGACCCGTAATTCTGTCCGATCTCAGAACTCCATTATATTTTCAGTGACATACGAGATGTGTGCTTGAATGCTTAATCTGACAGGCTGAGCTGCGGGAAAGCCCAAACGTCAGACCGATTGCGCGCACAGCGTCAGATTTGGAGCCAGTTGAGGCCAAAGTGTTTTTCTGATAAATAGATTCTTCTTTAGCTCTTCCACAGAGGGTAATTCAATTGTTCAATACCAGTGGTGTGTGCAGACATTTGCGTGGCTTCTGTCTGGCTTGTCTTTTTTGTTGATGTTGTTTTTCCGTCTGTCTGACTCCCTTTCCTTAATTCTGCTTCTCCATCTGTCTCGCTGTGGTGCTCACACAAAATCTCACAGGGGTGTATATTTAAATCTCTGTTCTAACTTGCTTTCCTATCGCCCGTTTCTCCTTTGGTTGTCTCTGGATGGTTGGAGTGCTTTGTGAATCTGCATACACACCACGGTTCTGGTAATTCGAAAGTAGGAGTTTGTTGTTCCCATGCTACTAAACAATCATTAGTTATTATCTTTATGCGTTCACTCGCTTTGATCTCAAGCGTTGTCCATCCACGTGTTACTACTTCTAGTGTACTGGACTGATTTTTGTGTGTGGATTAGCTTTCCTTATTACCAGTGTTCCTAGCATCAGGCGAACCGACTCCGGCTTCTGAGGTACTTGTAATTGACGTCCCCAAGTCAAGGACGAGAAGTCAACATTTTATTCCAACCAAACCGTGTAGGGGTTGAACACGCTACCTCGGCAATAGCACGCCGAGATGTTAAGAGCGAGCGTTCTTATCCAATCGGTCATGCTGATCTCCATCATCATTTTGTTTGTTATGTATCTGTAAGATCTTACTTAGCCTGTCATTTTAGTGTCCTTTAACTACTGTAGTGGAGTCGGGAAGACAAGAAACGTCAGTAAAACGTAGCAGTAAAATACTCCTTTACATTGCACTGGATAAATGGTGCTAGACCCACATTTGTATAGAACAATCGGCATTTGGTGGGGGATGTGGTCAGTGTTACTCCCACTGCCTGTACTTCCCAAGAGATTTTCTGGTACCCGTGTTAGGCTGGGTCCAGCTGAGAGCCTGGGTCAATTTTTAAAGATCCACACCGATGCGGATTCAAACCCATAACCACACTTGAAAACTGAGTGTCAACTGGCAAACTCGATTGGACAAGAGCAAGGGGGAGACAGAGAGCTATATTCCCGGATAATTTGGCCATATTACAAGATCAATTCAAGGGAATGAGTGTCCACGGATTTAAGTGAACAAGTGTGCATTTGACAAAGACAGGGTCACTTCTTTTGACACGAGTTTAGGACCAGTCTCTGTTGGAGAACTTATTGACAATTGACTAGATTGAGGTTAAGAGAACAAGGGGAGGGAGGCAGAAAAGTAAATACCTGGATGGCTTTGCCACTTGACATGATCGAGACAAGAACACAGTGCAGATCTACGACTCTGGTATTCGTGTGCGATCGCGAAACATGACCGCCCACACTTATCGGCCCTACATATGATCATCATCATCATCATCTTCTTCTTCCACTTCTGCTGTCAAGCGTCGTGGGGAGGAATAATTTGCGTTCCACTGCCCGATTGGCGGCACTGGATAGTGTCATTCCGTGTGATTGTACAATGTCTTTGATATCGTCAATCCATTTTCTTCTTGGAAGTCCTCGTGGCCTCGTCACAGATGATCTTTGATGTAAGGCCAGTGATGGTAGTTGATGGTGTTGCTTTCTAACGACATGGCATATGATGATAATTGATTCAAATACATATTTTGTTGAGACCTTAATAAGGCCTTCGAAGCATCGACAGATGATTTAAACTCCTGGAGGCAACATGAAACAGCACATGTACTTGAATATCTGCTAGTTGCACAACACTCAACTGCTTTTTACAGAATCGTATATATGATTACTGTATCATAAATACTGTCATTTGTTCATCCAAACACTGGTTCACATTTCACCCACCCCACTTGTCTCTGTCAACATCTCCAACAAACTATGTCATTCTTGGTTTATTATCGCCCTTTTCTAATGTTCTTCTTTATTCCTAGTTTTGTGTTATGCCACTCCGTGGCGAAGAGGTTACGGGCGTAGTTCGTAATCTCGCATACCCGTGTTTGAATCACAGCTGCGGGTGATTAGGCAGCAGATCGTCTTGCGTTGGCTTTTTTCGAAATGGTATGGGTGGTTGTCGTTCAGAAAGTAATAGCCAACTAATGAACTTAAACTTGCCAAGAGATCACATCAGTACAAATTGCTGGTGTTGACTGCAACGTCCTGTAAAGGATATGCAATTAACTTGTGTGTGTGTACCTTCCTAAACAACCACCTTTTTGTGATAAACATTGCTTTACAAACTGTGACCCACATCCTGGATGGGGTGGGTCATTTTAACTTCGTTAAATTTGGGAGGAGGGAGAGTATACATCTAAAAGAATATATTCTCGTGTAGCACCGGGTACATAAAGATTACATGAAGCAAAGGAGAGATGATCTAATTCATTGCATCGAATTGCAATCCATAATGGTTCAGTCTTGTTGCCACAGGACAGCCTGCCGAAAGAGTCACTCAGAACACGAACTCGGTAGGTTCGGCAACGACCTCCCAGAGCTCTCCGAAAACCTTGCATACGTGAGACGCCTGAAAAGATCACGAAAATGAGCCTACGACCTTCGTAGCGAGCAACAGACGGCATACCACTCAGCCACGCAGAACCACATCCAGAAAGCATGAAGTGAAGTTAATGGCTTATCAGGATTTTTGGAGAGCCAGGATTGGCCCCATGTAAAGAGAATCCTTAGCTTATCAAAGATAGCTTGGCATTTATCACACCATCGAACAGGTGCATATATCTTCGTCAGTGCAGTAAACGGTTTTGCTATCTCACCCAAATATGGAGCATGCGATGTATAGTAACTAAACATTCCAATAAATGATCCGTTTGCTTGAGATCATGTTTCGAAAATCTTCCAGTTTTTTAGGATTCGTTTTAATTTGTACGAAGTCTAGTTTCTTAACATCAGATTTCAAAATCTCACTTTTAGACAGGTTATGTTTTTGTTTTATGTTGCTGGGGCCTTTACAAAAACGTGTGAACAATATTATTCGTAACAATCGCTATACTGTGTATTAAGATATCAACAATACACGTGAAAGCCAAAAGAAGTCAAGACCATACTCAATTCATCGGAGACATATACTAGAGCTACCTTTAAGACAAAATAACACCACACTCCAGGAAGCTGCTCAAATGAATGCAGCCTGTGTTTGCGCTTTTTACTCCAGTAGATATTGGAATACACCAGGATCCCGGGCTAACAGCGAAGGTTATGGACTATTTTGTCCATTTACTGTTCCCAGAACGTTATCAGTCCTCAGGAGGGAATATGTCGTGTGCAGTTCTAATTTGTTTAGAGACCTATAATCGTAATACTAATACAATTGTTGTGAGCGTCTATGGTGCCCTGTAATACTTCATATGAATCGGTGTCTCCTCGGGGTGTCAGTCTCCAAAAGGATTGTGTCTGTTCCACCAATCCCCATGTCGTTAATTGTAAAGATTTCATGGTTTTCACAAATGTATTCTTCCACTAGTTTTACGTATTGTGACTGTGTGTGAAGGTGAGACTACATCTCATTCAAGCCTTGTGCTAAATGGTTAGGTTCGTGCATGGAGCTTAAATGTTTTTAAACAAAGATTGTTTGTCAAGATAACCTATATTTTGTCTTATGCATTAGATTATTTTTGTCTTCTATATCGGTCTTAAGGTAAAGAATGGCATGTTCCAGAAAAATAAAATATTCTTTATGACACGTAGACGTGTGTGTGTGTGTGTGAGTGTGTGTGTGTGTGTGTGAATGTGTGTGTGTGTGTGTCTGTGTGTTGTGTGTGTGTGTATGTGTGTTTACAAATATTAATAGACTGATCTTTATGTATTCGTTACATTTTCCTTGTTTTCCTTGTCAACTACGTATGTACATTTCCAGTCTGCAGTGCATGTACGATATGTGTGTGTGTAAATTGCGGCAGACACAACTTGCTTTATATGTAGACCGATGCTTCTTATGTGTTATGAGAAAACTAGACACATTCCAGTGAATCAAGTGGTGAAGAAAGAAGCTGTCATAAGTTTTAAAAACTGAGAATAGTATAACTAGAAAATCATTTTTCTGAAATCCACAAAGGAAAATAAAGAAGACTCAAAAACACACGGAGAAGAGAAGCAGAGGTATAAATGAGCAAAAGGGGGAGGAGTATGGACAGAGCTGCATGGGATATCCAAGCTTATGTGGGCTTGAAGTGAGTTGGTCGAGGGTCCGTGCCCCAAAGGAGAAAAGAAAAGCCTTTGCCCCAACTGGGTATAAAGGGCGACAGAAGAAGGAAGAATATATCTCCTCTCTAGTATTCGCAGAATATTACAGACTGTTTGAAATAGATGTCGGCTACACCAGGCGTAAGAATGATCTCTAGACCATTCATAATGTCATTGCCATGTAGAAATTTTGAGTAAATTGTCTTTCCTTTGGTTTAAAAAAAAAAAATCAGCTACAGTTTGGTTTTCCTTGTACAAAGTTGATTGAATTAGGAGAACGCCTGAATGTTGCTAGTGTTCGAATGTAGGACGTTGTATACACACTTTCGTGTAGTATAATGTTTGCACTGTTGTTTATTATTATTATTATTATTATTATTATTATTATTATTATTTATTATTATTATTATTATTATTATTATTATTATTATTATTATTATTATTATTATTGTGTGTACATCATCCAAGATGTCTGCCAGTTTACTGAGTGGAAATCTTTTCGCAAAGTTACACCTGAAGATATGCCTCCCATGTTGCTGAATGTGTGTGTGTGTGTGTGTGTGTGTGTGTGTGTGTGGGTGTGGGTGGGTGGATGGGTGTGTGTGTGTGTGTTTGTGTGTGTGTGTGTTTTTTGTTTTTTTTTTTTTGTTTTTTTTTTTTCTCGCAGAATTTTCTAACTGGAATGTTACGTGTTTAGATCGAGTTTACATAAAGTTGTCCTGTTACTGACTTAAATGTACTGTTAGTTTTCCGCAAAAGAGTTGTTTGTTTAATTTGTTTAAATGTTAAGCTGGGTATTACAGGCGCGTTGATAATATCCCCGAATACTCTCAGCTTACTTGTGTTGATTGTGAGCGAAATAGAGCGTGTGTTGTGGTGGCATTTGGGAATATATGATACGTGTCGGTGTATAATTTAGTACAATATGCATTACTCTTACAGAAGGATCGATATTTGGCTCTCTCATTCCACAAGATCCGTCTGTTGAGTAGTGTACGTGTTTAACTGGTTCTGTGGAGCAGAAGGTGAATTGTCGCTTCGTCCTCGGCTATTGTTGTCTGCACAATTGGAGCGACACTGCTGGGAAGTGTGCATGAAGTTATGACATTTAGAATGCTAGACTAGAACTGTGATCTACATCGGTATGCGCTGTGTCACCAACAGACGGAACAGTGCTCAATGTTTCCATAGATCTGTTGCTGTCTGGGATGTTGATGTTTGTTGTGTATATGAGAAGTCGTAGTCGCCCTCGGCATTGTCTCTCTGTGTGGTATATGCTTGACTTTAGACATAGCATTTTTTTTGCTCGCTCCCTTTGAACTCAAGCGTAGTCCATACACACCACTAGTAGTGCTGGACTGAATTTTGCGTGTGGATTAGCTTTCCCTATTACCAGTGTCCCTCGCCATCAGGCGAACCCACTACTTCAGAGGTACTTGTAATTTACTTCGTCAAAATCAAGGACGATAGGTCAACATTTTAGTCCAACTTTCCTGTGTAGGAATTGAACCCTTACCTCAGCACACCGGATGTTTAAGAACATGCTTTCTTATCCATTCGGCCATGCTGACCTACAGTTAGCATATTATCGGTGTTATTATAACAGCTTTGATTTAGTTAGGTTGTTGTCTACAGGTAGGTGGGAGCGTTAATGTAGCTGAGAAAGGGATGAGCTGATAATGTCATAAATACGGTCGGATGAGGACGCCTACGTTCGTCGTCTCTAGCAAGGGAAAACACTGGCACCTATACCTCCATGCATTCAGGTCTGTCAAATGTGAGACCCCCATGACATCGCAGGCCCTTAACAGGTTCTTTCTTCGGGACAGATTTTTGTTCTTAAATGATTTTGTTGTCTATAGGTAGCGTGATGTATATAGGTAGCGTGATGTATATAGGCGGCGTGATGTATATAGGTAGCGTGTGATGTATATAGGCAGGGTGATGTATATAGGCAGCGTGATGTATATAGGTAGCGTGATGTATATAGGTAGCGTGATGTATATAGGTAGCGTGATGTATATAGGTAGCGTGATGTATATAGGTAGCGCGATGTATATAGGTAGCGTGATGTATATAGGTAGCGTGTTCTCTATACGTAGCATGCTGTATTTGGATAGCGTGTTCAATACCCAGCGTGTGAAGATAAGATTTCGCAGACTGCGCGGAAGAAATAATTGTTCATTCAACGGGGAAGACGGCGTTTACCTGCAAAGCGTTGTAGAGCGTAATGAACACGGCAAGGCACGCAGAGCGCCCTGGTCATACATTGCACCTGTATTCGTCTCCAGTCGTCTTGACTTGTCTTGCCGCTGGATTCAGATGGGCTCAGGCGAGAGAATGTAGTAGTCGACGAATCTCGCAACTCTTCTTCACTTTAATCCAATTTATCGCGCAAGTTATTCTTCATCCAGCCATTTTAGGACTCACGGCTCCAAATTTCAGTCCCATTGGATGAAATAAATGGTCAGCATCATTCTTGATGGACAAACACCATGAGCTGATCCAGAATGATTACTGAATATCGTTCTGAAAGAGAATTGACTATCACTAACATTCATTGGCTCGCCATTCTCAAGTCTGTTGTGGGATGGGAAATGTCCATCCTGAACTAGGAGACTAACCAAAGTTGGACATTTGTTCACGTAATACCTTCTTCACATTGTCTATTAAGGTAATCATGTGCTTTTATGAAATGGATTTTAAAACTGCCCGATAAGAGACATTCCATGAAAATGTGACTGGCTTGCTCCTCGTGGAATGGTTCATCTCTATCACTGATATAGAAACACATTTTCCACTACATGTTGTAATTGTTCACAGTCATTTTGCCCAGATTCGTGTTTTTCTTCTCTTATCTGGCGGAGAACCGACCAGGCGTCAGTTATTTTCTGAAAAGAGTGTAATCAGTTCTTCTTCACACACGACAAGGTTTCAACTTTGTGCATCTTCGTCGTATAAATTCAGTGACAAAACTATCTCTGTTATCTCTATCACTGTTACAGGGGACGTAGTTAAGGGTCAGAGACTGATAAGAAGAAATCATGGGTGGCTCAGGCGGAGGATACGATCAGACAGGTGTGCTCCTTGGAGAACATTAGGCGAGGAGAGGAGTGGGTCAGAGTGCCAGCCGTGCAGTCAGACTTGTGCAGAGTTATAATCACATTGAGCCGGGAGTGCAGGGAGTGGCCAGCAGGGGCCACGGAAGTGGAAATTCAGCAACTAATTCAGGAAAATTCTCGCCCGGGTGATGTGATTATCTACACGGATGGGTCGGTGTTGAGAGGTAGGAGAAGTGCTTGGGGGTTCTTGGCAAAAACTAATGGTCGGCGTTTGGTGCAGGAGAGCCTGGCGTATGATGACACTACATCTAGCTTAAGAATGGAGGTGGACGCGGTCAGTGCAGCTTTCCGCTGGATAGAAAACACGATACATACACATATTGTGATTGTAACTGACTCAGAAAGCATGCTGAGAAGGGTGAGAACAGGCAAGCTTCGTGCAGAGTGACTTGCTTCGCTTCGAAGGTCACGGGTAGCAAGCATCACCTGGATCTTTTCTCCTGGGCATGCCGGTGTGCTGGGGAATGAACAGGCTGACAGATTGGCTGGCTCGGCAGAACTTGGTGGAGTATTGAGGCATGACAAGGCAGATGTGGTTGCGGCCTTGTGGGAGCACGTGTACACCTCGGAGGAGCAAATGGATCACCATAGTCTGGTTAGAATGAGGCAGCGAGGAGTGACGAGGGGATCTGGCCGACGCTCGATGTTCAGAGGAAAGGCGAGACGGACATATAATCAGATTGCTACTGGAACTATTGGTGTTGGAACTCTTCGCTGGTTGCTGAGGATGGGGACGGAGCGCTTATGGGAATGTCCCGAATGCTGTGATGTCGGTTCCTAGATCAATCAATCAATCAATCAATACCTACTCAAATACACAGGGAGATGGAACTAATGGAATGATGTGGTCAAAATTACTCCAGCCTCCTTCGCTGTCCGATATGATTCCTGGTGTTCATTCTAGGCGGAGTCGACCTTGAAGCCCAGACCAATTGTAAATATCCAACTGCATGCGATGTCGAACCGACGATCACCGGGCGAGCGTGTATTTACTACGCTACCGCTGAGCATATGGTGCTAGGCCTAGCTTTGTATGGAGCAATCGGCACTAAATGGCTCCTGTGGTCAATATTGCGTCGACGGCCTTTGTATTGCACGACATTTAAGGACTGGGAACTGAGAAGAAGAATATATTAAGCCATCGTGACCCTGTAAATTCTCGTCAGAACATGAACATGCATCACAAAAACAAAACGTACGTGACAAACAAAATGTGCAAACTAAACGTGGAAATAATGGAACAGGCAGTGCTGTGTATAACTAATGATTAGTTAATTAGCATTATTTGTGGTAATATTTTCAATATTTTTGTTTCTTAATTTCCTTTTTTATCCTTTCCGATGTGAGCTCATGGAATGCGCATTGTGGCATTTGTTCTTTGATATGATTTTGATGGCGGGTCGAAACGAGGATTGAATGAATGGATAGTCAGAATGAAGCTTTCGCGTTGAAGATTGGTGCGACTAGGAAGAGCGGCACATCAAGTGCGCGAGGAGGATCGTTAGTCATCATCAGACACGCACGGTAATTCAGCATACACTATGGATTCCCGGGAGATCGGAACCTCTGCGGACGTGTCCGGGGTGCATTGATGATATTCTGAACTGAATAGATTCTGTGGTACCACTAGGGACAGCTTGATGATGATGATGTATGTTGGGGCCTAGTATAACAGATCTAGACAATTATGATACGGACAAAGCTGACAACGGATTAACGGGTTCAGTACTGCATTTGCTTATAGTGTGATTATAGCTCGTTTACTTCGAGGCATGGAAGAAAGGTTAAAGTGCAGGTCTCTTATATCTTGAAGACAGAGGTGCTCTTCTTCTTTTCCTTCTTCTTCTTCTTCTTGTTCCTCTTCTTCTTATTCGTCGTCGTCTTCTTTGTACATCTTCAAACGTCAGTACAAGTGTATGAATATATTTAAAGAAAGCAGCAGTCAACATAGGTTATCGATATCTCCATATAGCTTGACCTCACGTGAAGTGGGTTTATTTCAAAGTAATTGTCTCTATACTGCATATGTTAGACACTCTAGCAGCAAATGTGTACCCATCATTTTACTAATTTCACAGTAACGTTACGTTCATCAGCATCTTCTAAGTTTAGTTTCGTGAACAAGTGTTATTTCAGCCAGTAATGTCAGATGTGGTTCTGCAAACTGATACGTTGTTACTTCGATCGAGTTGACCATTCTGTTGGACTGAAAGCTCTAATTCCTCCTTGGTTTTAAAAGTGGCTCACATCAACGTCTTTCATCCATCATGTGTCATGCCGGTAAACGTGGGCGGTTATGTTTCGCCATCATACACGATCACTAGAGTCGTGGATCAGCTCAATGTTCCTGTCTCGACCATGCCACGTGGTCAAGCCATCCGAGTATTTACTTCTCTGTCTTCCCCTTGTTCTCCTCCCCTCGATCTTGCTAGTTGTCACCAAGTTCTTCAATTTATTTCTTCTCATAACATGTCAAAAAAATGTTGACTGCCTACGTCTAATTTCTCTAATAAATTTATGATTTTCATTTGTTTCTTGTAGTACTTGGTCATTGGTTTTTCTGTCTGTCCATGGTATTCAACGTCTTAGCCTCACCATAAATTGTGTATACATCAGTTTAAAGTCGTACAAAAAGACCTAACTCCTGTAAGGCAACAGTTTGTAAGTTGTGAGGCTGAGGTAGCAACATCAGCAACGGGTTTCCCACTGACCAAGACCAGTGGGTAGCTCTTCGTGGTGCACCCTGCCCACATACTTGATCCAAGATCAGCCTAACGCTTTAAGGATTAGCATACCACTCCGAGGTGTGGTTTCCTGTGCCAGTTTTGCACACTCTACTGTCTTCTGGGCTGGAGGAGGGAAGGGAGGCTCTGCGACACGTCCACCTGGAGATGGCACTTGAGTACTGGGCCAGGAGGAGAGTCTATACACCAGAATCCCGCAGGAATAGGTGCAAGCCCTGCCCATGGCTCATGCCTATAGATGCACGCCCTGTCTATGGCTCATGCCTATAGATGCACGTCCTGTCTATGGCTCATACCTATAGATGCACGTCCTGTCTATGGCTCATGTCTATAGATGTAAGCCTTGTCCATGGCTCATGTCTATAGATGCACGCCCTGTCCATTGGTCATGTCTATAGATGCAAGCCTTGTCCATGGCTCACGCCCATAGATGCAAGCCTTGTCCATGGCTCATGTCTATAGATGCAAGCCTTGTCCATGGCTCATGTCTATAGATGCACGCCCTGTCCATGGGTCATGTCTATAGATGCAAGCCCTGTCTATGGCTCACCCCCATAGATGCACGCCCTGTCCATGGCTCATGTCTATAGATGCAAGCCCTGTCAATGGCTCATGCCTATAGATGCACGCTCTGTCCATGGCTCATGTTTATAGATGCACGCCCTGTCCATGGGTCATGTCTATAGATGCACGCCCTGTCCATGGCTCATGTCTCTAGATGCACGCTCTGTCCATGGCTCATGTTTATAGATGCACGCCCTGTCCATGGCTCATGCCTATAGATGCAAGCCCTATCCATGGCTCATGTCTATAGATGCAAGCCCTATCCATGGCTCATGTCTATAGATGCACGCCCTGTCCATGGCTCATGTCTCTAGATGCACGCCCTGTCCATGGCTCATGTCTCTAGATGCACGCCCTGTCCATGGCTCATGTCTATAGATGCACGCCCTGTCCATGGCTCATGTCTCTAGATGCACGCTCTGTCCATGGCGCATGTCTCTAGATGCACGCCCTGTCCATGGCTCATGTCTATAGATGCACGCCCTGTCCATGGCTCATGCCTATAGATGCACGCCCTGTCCATGGCTCATGTCTCTAGATGCACGCCCTGACCATGGCTCATGTCTATAGATGCAAGCCCTATCCATGGCTCATGTCTATAGATGCAAGCCCTATCCATGGCTCATGTCTATAGATGCACGCCCTGTCCATGGCTCATGTCTCTAGATGCACGCCCTGTCCATGGCTCATGTCTATAGATGCAAGCCCTGTCCATGGCTCATGACTATAGATGCACGCCCTGTCCATGGCTCATGTCTCTAGATGCACGCCCTGTCCATGGCGCATGTCTCTAGATGCACGCCCTGTCTGTGGCTCATGTCTATAGATGCACGCCCTGTCCATGGCTCACGCCCATAGATGCAAGCCCTATCCATGGCTCATGTCTATAGATGCACGCCTTGTCCATGGCTCATGCCTATAGATGCACGCCCTGTCTGTGGCTCATGTCTATAGATGCACGCCCTATCCATGGCTCATGTCTATAGATGCACGCCTTGTCCATGGCTCATGTCTCTAGATGCACGCCCTGTCCATGGCGCATGTCTCTAGATGCACGCCCTGTCTGTGGCTCATGTCTATAGATGCACGCCCTGTCCATGGCTCACGCCCATAGATGCAAGCCCTATCCATGGCTAATGTCTATAGATGCACGCCTTGTCCATGGCTCATGCCTATAGATGCACGCCCTGTCTGTGGCTCATGTCTATAGATGCACGCCCTGTCTGTGGCTCACGCCCATAGATGCAAGCCCTATCCATGGCTCATGTCTATAGATGCACGCCTTGTCCATGGCTCATGCCTATAGATGCACGCCCTGTCCATGGCTCATGCCTATAGATGCACGCCCTGTTTGTGGCTCACGCCCATAGATGCAAGTCCTATCCATGGCTCATGTCTATAGATGCACGCCTTGTCCATGGCTCATGCCTATAGATGCACGCCCTGCCCATGGCTCATGCCTATAGATGCACGGCCTGTCCATAGCTCGTGCGTCATGAAAGCCAACTAAAGTATTAAAACTTGGACTTAATTTGCCAGAGGCTTCATAACTAACCAACTAGCTAACTATATCAGCTGTCTATTAGAGGTGGGAAGCAAAGATGTTGATAATATAAAGGTCAGGTATAAATACTAGTCAAGACTTCTCTTAGCCACAATTTGCAGCACCGTGGTAACAGAGACTAATTTAGTTAACGAAAGGAGGGTCGGAAATATTCTCTGCTAACTTGAATGTCAGAGAGAGAGAGAGAGAGAGAGAGAGAGAGAGAGAGAGAGAGAGAGAGAGAGAGAGAGAGAGAGAGAGAGAGGTGGGAGATATAAACTGATCTATTATGTTGAACCTGTTCTGCGTATGGCATTGAATCATGGAAAGGGAACAAAGACATTAGGAAGGAAATGGAGACAACGGAGATTGTTTTCGGAAACGTATGATATTAGATCGGGTGTCCAATGTTTCCGCACAAGAGAGAACAGCTCGGAGGCCAGTGTGCACTCTGCAAAGTTACAAATGCTTTGGTGGTATGAAATCAAGAAAAAGCATATGGAATACATCACTCCCCACAATAAATCTCAGACTTATCAAATGTACCCACAAATAATAATGGCGCTGGTGATTCTAGTACAAACTAAGTTAAACCCTCAACGGGTGCTGTGGAGTTCGTGTACTATCTGAAATCCTCTTGTGTGAGCTGTGTGGGCAACTGAAGCACTTATGGAAATACCTGTGTTCAATGGAAGTGATCCGCGTTCAAAAACTAAGCAAGTGGCTAATTGCACTTGAGCTGAGTAAGATGTTCACGTGGAAATTGCTGGCTTGGGAGGTAAGGGACAACCACCACATTGTATTTGCTAACATGCGTTTGTGAGCATGTCACTAATCTGGAAAGGTGGAGTTACACGTTTGGAAGCTTCACTCAAGTCTTACGGTTAAATAACCTCATGTGAATACCTCACACCAGCGGCCTCAACCGTTTTGTAGTGTTGTACGGAAGTAATTTTTAAAAGTCACTCAGCGTGCCAACCGAAGTCCGCCATAGTCTAATTCATATTCTTTGTCTAAAAGTCTTGAAAGGAGCGTATATTAAGTTGTTGCTGACATTATATTCAATCAGTCAATCAGGTGCCGTCTCCACAATGAAGGTCGAATGCAGTAGATCCCCAACACTGTCTGTCTCTCGCCCTGAATGTACATTCTGTCAGGCTGATGTTCGTCCATCTCTTGATGTTATCTTCCCACTTGTATCGTTGTCTACCTCTTGCTCGCTTGCCCTCCAGTATGGTTTTTATAAGAGTATCATATCTTTTAAATAATAAATTTTTGTTGCGTATCCCTTACGGGACGTTGCAGTCAACACCAGCATTTTCAGCTAGGCAAGTGTTACGTTCAGTAGTTTGCCATTGCTTTCTGAACGACCGGTCCCTATACCTTTTTCGAAAAAACCAGCACCGCCGTGTTTCGAACCCGGGTATACGGGCTCACAAACCGCGTTCGCAAGCCCTTAGCCACAGAAACCGGTCATATCTTTTAACGTGGCCGAAATATTTCACTTGCCTCCTCTTTATTTCTTTCATCAACTCTCTCTTCATTCCCAGTTTTTCTAGAACCTCTGATTGTTTTTGTTTCCATGAAATACGGCATATTCGTCTGTATATCCACATCTCCAGGGCCTCTATGCGACTTTCTAGTTGCTTGTTCAATGTCCAGGCTTCCGCACCATACAGTAGCGTTGAATATTCGTAGCATTTGATAATTCTTATTTTTAATACGTTGTTAATCTCTCTAGATGTTAATACTGATTTCATGCTGTTGAAGACATTTTAGATAATTCCTATTCTCTTTTTTATTTCTATTGCACTTCTGCCATCATCTGTTATTATATGTCCAGACATTGTATTACTTAATAACAGCACTTGCGTTTGTGTTATGGCCAATGCTGACATGAGTATGCGAAAGGCTATAGTACTATAGAGTTCGTGGTAGGAAGAAGGGGTGGTCTGGGGAGAGGGAAAGTGTGTGAAGGAAACACAACTTTGTCACGGTGAATCATTGTTGTCACATAATCACTCGATTAATTTGCATGTGATTGCACATTCTTACCTCCAATGTCTAACAACCTTTGTTTGAATTGGTGTAAAAATAGGAATAGCTTTAAAGAATTGTAGGCCTCTGTTTAATTAAAAATTAAGCTTTCTTAGTGAGATCACATATTATATTTTAATTTACTCAACGTGCCACTGAAAATTGTTCCACTTGCCACAACTGTAACGTGTGATATAGGTTGCCGACGCCTACCTTTTACACAAACGATCTGGTACATCGCTTAGGCCAGAAATTCAGGGAGTATTCCATGTTTCTCAAAAGGATTTCAAACACCGTGTTTATTATATTTGGTGTATTTGAAGTACTAAAGTTTGCTATCTTGGAACGGCTATAAAGCTAATCACATGTTCCTGAGAAAAAGAACCCAAATTGCAACGATGAAGATGATAAATAACGCAAATAAATCACAAAGAGCAAACAATCTGTGTTATTCCAGTTCTCCTTTGATAAACCATAGAAGCTGATAATTTCAGCCTAATCTCTTGTTGAGCACCAAACTCACGTTGCGCGTGCAGTGTGCGCAGGTTCTATCCTCTATTTCCGGTGAGTCAAACGCGTTTGTTTGAACAAGTAATCATGGCTGAATGGCGCTAACTAGGCCACAACCCAGACTTTGTGGTCCCAGCTTGAGCTGGCCTTGTCATTTCTCGGGGAAAGAAAATCTCCGTTGACAGTGACTCTAATATGAATAGAAATCCTGTCAAATCCTTTGTAATTGTTTTCAAATTAACTCGATAGCTGTGATTTATACAAGGAATCCTTTGAATGTTCCTAAAATTGAATTCAAATGGGATTTTGAATTTGTAATATTACCTCTTCTGTAGTAATGATAGCTAAAAACGCGAAAGATCTCCAACTGCTATTAGGCATTGTGATAATAGAGACTGCAAGAAAGAGAATCTTCTTGAATATATAAAAAATTAAACAGAAACATGGTTATACGTATCAAAGAAAATGCAACCTCAAAACACGATCTCACGGTGCAAGGGAAATTGTTTCGGCACGTAAATAAATTCACACATTTGGAAGCTTTCATAACATCAGGTGGAAGATGTGTGACAGAGATAACAAGCAGCATGGGAGATCAGCGTGGCGGAGTGGATAAGTACGTTTGCGCTCTTAAACTTCCGGTGTGCTGATGTCGAGGTAATGTATTCAAAACCTACACCGGTCAGTTGGACTACAATGTTGATTTCTCGTCCTTGGCTTTGGGACTTAAATTACAAGAACCTCTGTAGTGGGTTGGCGTGGTGGTGAGGGACACTCATTATAGGGAAAGCTAATCCACACGCAAAAATCACCTAGTGCACCAGAAGTAGTAGCACATGTATGGACTAAGCTTGAGTTCAAAACGAGCGATCGAAAAAAAAATCACAATAGGTCAAGCAAAAGCTGTATTTCAGAAGATGAAAAGTATCTTACGAAATAAATCACTTTCTCTGAATGTCAGAAATATACCACTTTATCTCAATGTCAGAAATAAGAGTACTGCAATGTTATACTCAACCTGTCCACGTGCATGCCAGTGAATCGTGGAATATGAACGAACAAATTAGGATGCCGTCGGGGGGAAACGGAGATGTGGTTTCTGATACGAAAGTTGCGAATACCCTTGGACGGCTTGAGTAGTCAATAACGACGGTCTATAAGAGGCTAATGAAAGTAATACAGTATACACAAGTACAGGAAATAGATAACAAGTGTTTTGATCATATAATAATGACAAGAGGGACATTGGACAACATGGTGACCACAGGAAAGAGAGGCATTGGATAACATGGTGACCACAGGAAAGAGAGGCATTGGATAACATGGTGACCACTGGAAAGAGAGGCATTGGATAACATGGTGACCACAGGAAAGAGAGGCATTGGATAACATGGTGACCACAGGAAAGAGAGGCATTGGATAACATGGTGACCACAGGAAAGAGAGGCATTGGATAACATGGTGACCACAGGAAAGAGAGGCATTGGATAACATGGTGACCACAGGAAAGAGAGGCATTGGATAACATGGTGACCACAGGAAAGAGAGGCATTGGACAACCTGGTGACCACAGGAAAGAGAGGCATTGGACAACCTGGTGACCACAGGAAAGAGAGGCATTGGACAACCTGGTGACCACAGGAAAGATCTGCGTTAGAAGAATCAACGACAGACAGAGAACGTATGCTTGATGGTCTATGATGCGTGGACATATGTCATCCATAGAACAGATCCAGAACATCAAGGATAGAGAATTGTGGAGAGACATGAACGGCGACACTATTTGGCACGGCACATGCTGATGATTACGACCTCTTCTTGTGAAGGGTAGCTCAGATATAACGACTTCCGTCTCTGGCTTGTGGCTTGGTCCGTGTGCATTCCACAAATAAGAGCAGGGTAATATCCCTTCCCCCTCCTCCAACTCTCTATCCTGGGGTAGGTAGCTCTCATGGACAATTTGAACCATTGGAAGGACCCCAGAAGAGTCGTATGTTTGAAATCGAAAATAACAAGCCAAATAAGCCGTTGCCTTGGCTACATTTCAAAATGAGAAATGCTAGCAACATATCTGTGTTTATAGCATGTGTGATTCTAGAATACATGGATCCTCGCTGGTTTGTATGGGGCTCGTGCACTGTGCTTCAAATTCACATTGTAGGAGAAGACTGTGGCACTTATGGAGATATGTATGTGCAATGATAGAGATCCTTTGCTTACAAAACAAGATAACAGAGAGACACACACACATCATGATCAACTTTGGGGAATGTAGATACATTTTTTTAATGCTCGTGGTACTGACTCATTGTTGTGGTATTGACTCATTGTTGTGGTATTGACTCATTGTTGTGGTATTGACTCATTGTTGTGGTATTGACTCATTGTTGTGGTATTGACTCATTGTTGTGGTATTGACTCATTGTTGTGGTATTGACTCATTGTTGTGGTACTGACTCATTGTTGTGGTATTGACTCATTGTTGTGGTATTGACTCATTGTTGTGGTATTGACTCATTATTGTGGTATTGACTCATTGTTGTGGTACTGACTCATTGTTGTGATATTGACTCTTTGTTGTGGTAATGACTCATTTTCAGGGTACTGACTCATTCTTGTGGTTCTGACTCATGTTCGTGGTACTGAGTATCAGTGATACAATAAGATTCATCGCTGATGAGTCCGTGTGACCACTGAAGCAACGGGAGAAGCAAATACACAGATATCGAGTGTTACACATTAAAGATAAGACAGTGGTTCTCAACTTTTTTTGGCCAGTGCCGCCCCTCACCATATTTTTAGAACGTCATTCCCCCCACCCTTCCTATAAAAAATTTGACCCGTGCCCCCCTTCACCATATTTTCAGAACATCATTCCCCCTCCCCCCCCCCTCCTTTTTCATATTTCCTATCTAAAAATCTCCCCACCCCTACACAGTATACGTACAAATGGAAGGTAAATTTAATAGCATATACTAAAACAAGTCTAGACATCTACATAAAATATGATTTGTGGGTCTACTTCTCTCTTCTTCTTCTTCTTCTTCTTCTTCTTCTTCTTCTTCTTCTTCTTCTTCTTCTTCTTCTTCTTCTTCTTCTTCTTCTTCCCCTTCTTCTTCAGCGTTACGAGCCAATGAGGTTCTTTGCTGCAGATATAATCCGTCTCCATTCGTCTCTCTGGTTGACCTTCTCTTGCCAGTCGTTGATTCCAAGTGCTTGTAGGTCTGTATATATATTATCTCTCCACCGTCTTCTTGGTCTACCTCGGGGTCTACGGTCATTTATTTCCTGAGTGTAAGCGAGTTTTGTTTCCCTATTATCTTCCATTCTTTCTATATGCCCCAGCCATTGTAGTCTATTAGCCTTCATGATACCAGTGATTAGCGGGGACTTAAACAGATCATAAATGTCTTTGTTACTTCTTCTTTTCCACTCTCCACTTTGTGTATCCCTAATGGGTCCAAAGATGCGTCTTAAAACTTTGTTCTCAAAGATTTGTAGCAAGGCTTCGTCTCCTTTCGTTGTACTCCAGGTTTCAGAGCCATACAGCACAACTGGTCTGATCAGTGTTTTGTATATTGTGATCTTGGTGTTACAAGATAGCGTCTTTGATTTTAGTAGATGTTGTAGTGCATAGTATATCTTATTTCCAGAATTGATTCTAGTTTGTATTTCTTCCCTTATGATGTTGGAGTAGTTGAAGATTGTACCCAAGTATTTGTATGTTTCCGTTCTTTAATGGTCATATTATCTATTTGTATGTGGCCAGAGTTTTTAGCCATTCCTTCTCTTGAAATTCCATATATTCTGTCTTATCATGGTTGATGACCAGCCCCATCTGTTGGGCTTTTTCCTTTAAATGAGTCAATATTTCCAATGTCTTTTGTTCATTTTCCCCTATAATATCTATATCATCTGCATAACCAAGCAGCTTGGATGTTCCTCCAATATCACATTCCTCATTTACCCCCCTTACAACTTTCTCTAGAGCCAGATTGAAGAGTAGCGGCGATAGTGCATCACCCTGTTTCAAGCCAGATGTTATTTGGAAAGGGTAGGATTTCCTGCCTTTATATGTTACTATATTATAAGTATCTTCCATGCATAGTCTGGTCATGTTGATTAACTTCCTTGGTATTTTAATTTTTAATTTATTTAATTTTTGGTATTAAATTCCCGCATAGCATTCCATAGACTATTCCTATGGACATTATCATAAGCCTTCTTAAAATCCACAAAAATGTTATGGAGATCTCTTTTATATTCCCAATTTTTATCGGCTATTTGTCGTAAGATAAATATCTGATCTGTTGTTGATCTGTTTTGTCTAAAACCCGCCTGGTAGTCACCTAATATGTATTCTGAATATGGTTTTAGTCTATTTAGTAGTACTGCGGATAGTATCTTATAGCTTATGGACAGTAGTGATATTCCTCTATAGTTTTCACATTTGAACTTGTTTCCTATCTTAAAGATAGGTATCATAATGACTCTTTCCAGTCATGGGGTAATTCTTCAGTCCTCCAGATTGTTATTATTAGTTCGTGTAGCTTTAGATGTAATGCATGACCACCCGCCTTTATAAATTCAGCAGCAATTCCATCAGCCCCAGTTGCCTTATTGTTTTTAAGTCGTGTGATTACATATAGGATTTCTTTAAATGCAGGTTCTTCAATTTGTGGTTCACACGTTAGAACCTCTTCCTGTGGGAAAGTGTTACTTGGAGCTTCACAATTTAGTAATTCAACAAAGTATTCTTTCCATGTCTTGCACATTTCCTCATTGGTATTTATCATATTCCCATTTTTGTCTTTTAAACCATATGTGTTGTGTTGGTGTCCTCTTTTCATTGACTGTGGGTCTACTTACTTTATAAAATGAATTTTAGAAGGATGAGACGTACATAACTGTAAAGTATGAAGGGAAAAACAATATCAAGTAATCGGTTCTTGTATTAACGCGATCTTGACATGGTCTTCATCCCCCCCCCCCCCCGGAAACCCTAAAATTCCCCCCTGGGGGGAATTCCCCACCGGTTGAGAACCACTGAGATAAGAGAACGAAATAATAAGACACGCTAAACTGCAACAACAGTGCAAGTTGCAGGCAAAAGTGAGTTGATCCTATCGCTTTCATATAACACAACTCAGCTCAACTGACGCAGGCCGCAATTTAGTAACAAAGTAAGAAATTAACTCCGAAGACCGGTCAGCTAACTTTCTTTCTTTCTTTCTTTCTTTCTTTCTTTCTTTCTTTCTTTCTTTCTTTCTTTCTTTCTTTCTTCTTCTTCTTCTTCTTCTTCTTCTTCTTCTTCTGCGTTCGTCCGGAATGTTGTTTTAGATGTAATTGCCTATTTACAGCAGAGCTGCGATATTTACACCTTTCGGCCGACACACCCGACTTCTTCAGGCATTCGTTGACCGGGTTACCTTCCCGGGTCACTTTTTGTTTTTCTATTGTTTAGCATATTTTGTTATTTACACTTCTTTATTTTGATTCCGTGAATGCTCGTCATCATATTTTTCTATTCATTTGTCGGCGTGGTGGAGACAAGGGTTATGGACTCAATTCGTAAAAACGCATACCGCGTTCGAAACACAGCTGCGGGCGATTTTGCAAACAGACCGCCTTGCGCTAGTTTTCATATAATGATATGAGTGCTGGTCGTTCAAAAAGCAACAGCAAACTACAGAACGCAAACTTGTCGAGAAATCACAAACAGCCAAAATTTTATGGGTTGACTGCGACTTCCTGTAAAGGATATGCAACCAACTCGAAGAACAGTTAGAACTGCTATCCCAGCACTACCATGATCAGTGAGTCGTTAAGTAGGTACCCAATTTTGAATTTAATGATAATTGAAAATAGCTTGTTTTTTTTTTTTATAAATAAATAAATAAAACCCGAGAACCAAAACAGAAACACTGTCGAGACAGGAACACAGAGCTGATCCACGACTCTGGTGATCGAGTGAGATGGCAAAACATGACCGCCCAGACTTATCGGTATGGCACATGATGGATGGATGGAAGAACTGAAGCAAGAGCCTGCGATGGGTGAAGGATGTGCTAGGGCCATCAGATGTTGTAGGCCTGACACTTTTCCCTCACATAGCGGACGACGAATGTAGGCGTTGAACCTTCGTCCGACCGCATATATATATATATATATATATATATATATATATATATATATATATATATATATATATATATATATATATATATATATATATATATATATATATATAAGAAAATCATTATAAGAAAATTAATCTGTTTCATCGACGCGCCACATTATCGAATGAACACAGTTTCACATTACCCTAACGCGACGGAGGAGCGTTCAAGAACTACCGAAACCTGAAATTATCTCCAGTAATAGTCTGGCAGATGCTTGACCCACTTTTCATCAGCTTCAATTCCCCTGATCACCTATTAAATTATCGACTACATATGGCCTCCAACTCGTTTTGTAAAATAGTCTTATCTCATTTATTTTCATCAGTGAATTTGAGCGCCGTGTTTGCTTTCAGTCGGCAATTCATGTATATCGCATGGTTCGTAATGTCTGTTTTCGAACAGCAATGAAAATAATCAATGCACATTTGTTTTGTTTTTTCGTGTCCCTGGATTTTTCCCTCTCACAAATCACGTTCATTAACGGGTAAATTTGCTAACTTGATATATTTTTGTTACTTCCAACTTTTTTTTTTTTTTCTGCTGCCGGTGGATGAGAGAATCTTCGCTTATTTATGATGCTACAGAGAAATCAGCTGGTCTCTCTGGCTGTGGGGTTACAACACTTTCTCTCTGTAATCCCGTTTATCACGCAGAGTCTCGCAGTGGAGCGAGAGCTCAGGCGGTTCGACCCCCGCTCGTGACTTGCGGGATACTGAGCCGGCCGCTCAGAAAGCAATGGCAAACTACTGAGCGTAATCTTGCCAAGAGATCAACAGACAGCTGAAAGATGCTGCTGTTGACAGCTAAGTCCTGTAAAAGGATACGCAAAAACATTTACAGAGAAATCGGCAACAGAAGGTTGTGACAAGAAGACATTTGTTCGTTTCAATGACCAGAGGACAATTTTCCAATTCGTTAAAAATGAGTTATTGCATGTTCTATTTTTAAACATTCCCTATGTAAATTAACACGTATCATTCGGAGCCGCGATAGCTCAGTAGCTAGACGCTGGCAAGCCGATCCAATCGTCATTGGTTAATCCACAGTGGGGCGGATAAGGATCTGTAAAACTCACCTGGGCTCCTAAATCGACCCAGCCTAAAATTGGCACCAAGTAATGCCCCGGGACGTAAAGGCGGGAGGTATGATACCGACATCATCATCCACCACGCGCCGATTGTTCTATAAAAACATGGGTTTGCCATCATGTACCCAATGCGCATTCAGGCGCGTGAAAGGGACCTTTACTTTCACCATGTGTGATTACTTCAGGTTTAAATATTGTACAGCATTTCTCTTCTGGGTTGTCTCCCCGGTGGGGCACAGTTTGTCTACCGTGCCATGCCAAGCTCGTCTGTCCTTTGTTACCTCTTGACGGTTCTTCCACGTCTTTCCCAGTCATCTCTGGCTTTTGTCCTTTGTCCTTTCCTGGCTGTTTTTGTGTTTGCAATGTCCGTTTTTTTTTTTTTTTTTTTTTTTTTGGGGGGGGGGGGGGGGGGGTATTTATGTTTCTCAGTTTCCTTTTTGTTTTTTTACAGTATTTGTTTCTCGATTTTATATATGTTTTTTTTTACAAGTTTTGTTTCTCTGTTACTGTTCAGGTTGCAATGATTGCTTCTGGGTTGATTTTGTTTTTGATGTGTTTCTTTCTTGAGTGTTTTTAAGTTTGCAGTTATTGTTTCTCACTGTTTTTGTGTTTGTGGTGTTTGTTTCTTGATTGTTTTTACGTATGTGATGCTGGTGTTTTTAATGTTTTTGTGCTAGCGATATTTGTTTCTCGACTCTTATTGTTTTAGTCGACGTAGTCGAAAAGATATCAGCTTTTGCTCGTAAACTTCTGGTGCGTTAATGGTGGGGTAGGCGGTTGAACGTCTACACAGGCACTAAGTTAGACTAAAACGTTGACTTCTCATTCAGAAAGCAATAGCAACTTTGGTTTGATCGCAGTTTTCTCTATGGGACATTCAAACCATCTTTTTATGTTTAAAGAATGTTTCTATCTACAGGATTTGAAAGAATGCCTTCGGAAAGGGTGGCATGTCGATAAATGAATGACAAACTTCCACTTTGTCACTAGTGAATCACGCTATCTCCTGTGACGGATCAGTTAGTTTTGAGAAGTGAGAACTTTTGGAGCGCGTGATTTACAAGATGCCAGACAAAATTAGAGTCTGTGTGTTCACTTTTCTGATAACTGTCGGCACGTGCCAGTAGAATTGATGTCAGAGCTGTGTACGTGGTATTTTTCCAGAAAATCTACATACACAAATTCTTGAGTGTATGTTAAAATGTCGTATTTTGTCAGGATGCTGCATTCAGCAAGGGCTTGGGCGTGTATTAAAACGTGGTATTTTGCCTGAAAATATGCATACAAAAATGCATGAGCATATATTAAAATGTCGTATTCTGCCATAAAGGCTGCATCCATCAATGCTTGAGCATCTGTTAAAACGTGGTATTTTGCCAGAAAATCTACATACATAAATACTTGTGAGTGTTTTAACTACAGGTGTCCGTGCTTACAAACAATGTTTTAAATAAACGTCTCGGGAGGAAAGAAGAGTGTGGCTAGTATTTTAATCCTTGGGTTGGCGAGCTCACAATAAAATACCCAACATCCATAATGGTGACGTTCTTGCCCTAGGTCTAATCTCTGCCAGTCTGTATGCGCTGTGCTGAATCATGACCTGGCTACATCCTAATTTGCATGTCCTCAGATGTCAAGTTCCAGTACTGGACTCCTTCTTCTTTCGCCCTTGTCTCCCCTACTGGGGCATAGTCCCCCCAACCAACTCACCCCAAGTCGTTCCATCCTTAGATATTTCATGTACTCCGTATATTATTCATAGTTGTCTCAGCTTCTCCTATCGATGTGTCTTTCTCTTCTTCTTTTGCACTGTGGATTCCATGCATAGGCTGTTCTGATTATACTATTCTCAGGTTTTCTCAACGTATCCAGTGCCGGAACTGAACACATCGATAGTTCCATAGTTTGAAGAGGTACAGAAGAGCTCTGCAACACAGACCCTCAGGATTCCAATCGATGAAAGTTTTCCCAAGGCCCTGACGAGTCCTCCGAAGAATCTACCGCCAATCAAACAAAAGTATTTTCTGGACAACTTGCTAAATCATCCAGTAAACAAGAAATATATAAACGAGGATAATTTGCTCTGTAGAAATTGACCTACATATAAATAATCTTTGCAAAATTTATAGACTTTACCTCAGAAAGACAGTAGTAGCTTTGTGAGCTTTCGTCTATAGAGTTTTATTCGTTGCATTTCTACGGGAGATCAAGCTTTTATATTTGCTCGATGTTGCATTTCTGTGTCCGGCACTAGTCAGCATGTTTCACAATAAAAATGAACCCGGTTGTTAGTATATGAATTTTTTAAATACACAGATGAAGTGTTGACTGAAAAAAACGTCATTCTATTAGCCTCTTCACATACGCAGACTTGCTGAACTGAGCCATTTCATGTGACCAACGGTGTATTAAGAATTAATTACAACACTGATAATGGTTTGCTAGTATATGGACTCACTAATCAATGTATGATTATGCACTTTGTGTCGAACGAACAAACAAAGACCTGTCATTTTGTTGTCAGTTTGGCAGCGACTAAGACATGCGATGTGTCGACTTGTTTATTACTTTCTCATTAGTAATCTTATTGTGTGTTTTATGTAAACAGTAAAATCAGAGTGCGTTTTATGATGGTATCACTTATATTTCTGTATGCCAGTGTGTATTAGTTAGTGATTTCTTAGCCTGCATCTGGTAAATCTAAACTAGCAAGCTAGAAACAACATTGAATGAGCTTTATTAATTTATTACATCTACACTAGAGCGAGAATGTATGATGTATCTTGTGTATGTCACATAAAACATTGGGACGCAGAGGTGTTTCCAAGGCACCAGGGCCAGGGTATATACTGGCCAAGACCTACTGACGCGTCCTCGTCGAGC
>OY992887.1:75567799-75630299 GCA_963921405.1 Cepaea hortensis
CAATATGCGACTAGACCCATATAAGCCCCAACATTTGTTCAATGGTCTTTCTTTTTTCTTTTTTTTATTGTCAATGACCACTTTCATTGCATCACAAAAATATTTCCATATGTGCTGCAGTCTCCTACTATAGATTCTACAATGAAAATCTCGGCACAATGCCACTAACTCCGCGGCACTGGACGAGGATTCAAATGTTTCTACATATTTACCCACACATGTACATTATGAGTCTCCGTTGTGTATCCAATGTGTAGCGGTAGAGGGGTTTTCGCGTTCAAATGTCCCCAAGATCTATGCTAACGGTAGTGCAGCTACAAGTGGGGTCCCCAATGTCGGACAGGTCAGGGTGTAAGAATCAGACTAAGCGTTACACAAGTCTGCTGCCTAGTAGGCAGACTTGGTACAATCACATGCTATGGAACTCGTCCCTGATTTAGGGACGTAAATTACAAGTACTTGAGAAGTCGGAGTAGATTCGCCTGATAGCGAGAGACACTGGTAAAAGGGAAAGCTAATGCACACGCAAATATCAGCCCAGTGCACTCCTCAGTAGTGGCAAATATCAGCCCAGTGCACTCCTCAGTAGTGGCAAATATCAGCCCAGTGCACTCCTCAGTAGTGGCAAATATCAGCCCAGTGTACTCCTCGGTAGTGGCAAATATCAGCCCAGTGCACTCCTCGGTAGTGGCAAATATTAGAAGTAGCAGGACGTGTGTGAACCACGCCTGAGTTCAAAGAGGATGAACAAACAAAACAATACAAACAAACAATAATACAAACAAACAAAACTGCTATGGACAGGAAACCCGAATAAATACTTGTGTACTGAGCAATAGGCCGGTCTCTCTGGCTGTGGGGTTACAACACTTTCTCTCTGTAATCCCGTTTATCACGCAGAGTCTCGCAGCGGAGCGAGAACTGAGGTGGTTCGACCCCCGCTCGTGACTTGCGGATACTGAGCCGGCCGCTCAGAAAGCAATGGCAAACTACTGAGCGTAATCTTGCCAAGAGATCAACAGACAGCTGAAAGATGCTGCTGTTGACAGCTAAGTCCTGTAAAAGGATACGCAAAACATTATATATATATACTGAGCAATAGACTTGTCGGGTTTATTGAGCAACAGACAGTCGAAATCTGGTGTTTTGAACTATAGGCATAAAGAAGTCGAATGTATTGACCTACAGGCATGTCTAAATTTGGTGTATTGAGCTATAATTATGTCGAAGCGGGTGTATTGAGCAACAGGCTTATCGAAGACGGGTCTATTGAGCTACAGGCTTATCGAAACCCTACAACACATGTCACTTGATGATGATATTATTAGTAAACCCCGGCTAAACCTAAATCTGCCGCCAAGCAGTGTGCAGACTCAGATATGTAATTCACCCCATATAGTTTAAAACTTCCTTGTCTTACCTAGGATTTGAATCCGGATTTCCTTTAACTAGCGCGGCCACTCCGCTCTCTAATGTCTCAACGGTTCGGGACATAAAGAGTTAAGAAAAAACCAAAGCCGTGCTGCCGTCTCTAATCTTTTTAAATTTTTCTCTGCAACCGTTTCTGTCTAATCCTAGCATTAGACATTTCAAGCTTTCATTGCAGAATGATTAATGGGGAAGAAAATCGAAGGCCCACACTTTAACAAGGTAAAAACTCGTCACTGACGCTGACTAGTGGTTCTGGGTGAGTTGCTAGTTCTATCTCTAGTCAGGGATTCCCAAACAGGGGCAGGAGAATTTGCATCGTCCATCCATCCATCCATCATGTGCCATGCCGGTAAGCGTGGGCGGTCATGTTCTGCCATCTCACTCGATCAACAGAGTCGTGGATCAGTTCCGTGTTTCTGTCTCGACCATGCCACAAGGCCAAGCCATCCAGATACTTGTTTCTAGGTCTTCCCCTTGGTCTGTTCCCCTCGATCTTACCAGTTGTCACCAAGTTCTCCAAATCATTTCTTCTCATAACATGCCCAAAAAATTGTGACTGTCTACGTCTAATGTCTCTGATCAGTTTACGATCTTCATTTGTTTCTTGAAGGACTTGTTCATTGGTCTTTCTGGCTGTCCATGGTATTCTTTGCATTTTCCTCAGAAACCACATTTCTACAGCCATCAGATGTTTTTCAGCCTGGCTGCTCATTGTCCAAGCTTCACATCCATATAAAAGTACAGGTTCTATGTAGCATCTCAACACTCTTTTTCTCGTTTCAATTGACATCTTTTTATTGGTCAGTATGTTTTTCATCTTGCTAAAGGCTACTTTTGCCATGGCGATCCTTGTTCTAATCTCTTCAAGGCATCTCCCATCAGATGTTATTACTGTTCCGAGATAATTGTACCTATTCACTTGTTGAAGAATATTCCCATTTACTTGTATATTACACTGTGGTATTTCGTTCTTCCTAGTGACGACCATAATCTGTGTCTTTTTACAATTTAATTCTAACCCTTGTTGTTCACTGTGTGCAACAACCGCATCTACTAAATTTTGCAGGTCCTGTTCATTGTCTGCAATCAAGACTGTATCATCTGCATATCTAATGTTATTGATGCATCGTCCCCCAATGTTGATTCCTTCCATATTTTCAATATTTCTGAAAATATTTTCACTGTACAGGGAAAACAGATCTGGAGACATTACACATCCCTGTCTCACACCTCTCTTAATAGGCTGATATTGGCTTACTTCATTATCAACTCTTATGGCAGCTTGTTGTTTCCAATATATGTTTTTTACAAGTCTAAGGTCTTTCCCATCAATTTGTAGATCTTCAAGCATCCTTATCATGTTGACATGTCTCACTTTATCAAAAGCCTTTGTGTAGTCAATAAAGCAAAGGTGTAGATCTTTGTTTACTTCTATAGAACGTTCGATTACGGTTCTCAGTATATACACAGCATTTACTGTACCCTTGCCTACTACAAACCCACATTGTTCTTCTCCTATTTCAGGTTGTATTTTCCTCCTAACTCTTTGCATGATAATTCTTAGCAAAATCTTCGTGATGTGACTCATTATACTAATTGTTCGATGTTGATCACATTCCAAGGCTCCTGATTTCTTTGGGATTGCAATAAATACAGAATTATCGATAAGTGAACACAACATGATTTTCTTGGCATGTGTAAAGAAGGTAGTTTGCCATTGCTTTCCTTCCCAGCAGTGACCATACTGGTCAGTGACCGTAGCCATTGTCTCCTCAAAAAAGGAGATCCTCTGCCTACCGTCGTGAAGGTGGAGACCATAACCTACAACTATCTGTCGGCTGCTCTCCATCTTCATCCACCACCTGCACCCATGGCTTCACGTAACCCTGATCGGGGGGCTAAACGGGTACTCCACCTTGCCCAAGGGTGTCCCGTAGGCTAGCGGAGGGAAGGAGGCGCCTTACTTCTCCTTTGATAGGGGATACCCCTACCCCGCTACATCGTCATATGAAATATAATGGCAAACTACTGAGCGTAATGTTGCCAGGAAATCAATAGTCAGCTGAAAGATGCAGATGTTGACAGCGATGTCCTGTAAAGGATATGCGAATCTTTTATTTTTATTATTATTATTATTATTATTATTATTATTATATGAAATAAAACAGCTATGAATCTGAGGTAACACAGTTGATTTGGAGTAAACAGTGCAAGGTATTGTTACAAAAAAGAAAGAAAGAAATGCTGATTGGGAGTAAACAGTACCAGGTGTTGTTACAAAAACTTAAAAACAACTCTGATTCCAGGTCAGCATGGTCGAATTGGTAAGAACGCGTGTTCTTAAACATCCAATGTGCTGATACTGAGGTAAGCGGTTCAACCCCTACACCGAACAGCTGGACTAAAATGTTGACCTGTCGTCCTTGACTTGGGGACTTAAATTACAAATACCTCTGAAGTCCTCTGGACTACGCTGGAGTTCAAAGCGAGCGAATGCAAAAAAAAATAAATAAATAAAAACGCTGATTAAGAGTAAATAGTACCAGGTCTTGTTACTCAAAAATGTAAAGGTTCCTGTTATACGCCTAATGTCCTAATGTGCATTTGGGCATATGAGGTTAGACCCATATTTGTATAGACCAAACAACATTAAGTGGATGATTTGGTCGGTATCACACCGGACAACTTGACTTCCCAAGACATTTCCTGGTAACCATTTCAAGCTGGGTTCACCTGGGAGACCTGCCAATGTCTGTTTAAATTCTACACCGCCCTGCTGCGGATTGAACCCAAGACCACCAGTACAGCAGGTGAGAGCCCAGCCACTACGCTATCGCGGCTCCTTTAGGTCTGAAGTTGAGCCTTTTGTTCTTTTGTATCAGCAATCATGAACAATAAATTATGTTTCGAATTGAGATGTCGTCGTCGGGGAACAAAATAACTGTCAATAAAATTGCTGTTTAGCACGTTACCAGTTAGAAAAGTACACATAGTGAGGAAGAAACAGAACATGCAAACTTACTCGATAGTAATGAGAGAGCAACAGAAAAAGGTGTCAGACATTAGAGCGTTATTATGCGGAACATGATAACTGGTACAGACTTGTCGCATCACGAGGCGCCGCCGTGTTAAATGTGTTCTTGCTATTGTTCAAAGACAGATATCGTTTTTTGCTAGTTCACTTTAGGAGCAAGTTCCGGGTCATGACAGGTAATAGAAGTCTGAAGTTCATTGCTTCTCATCGACGTATGAATGATTTTACCACAAGTTAACGCACATATTGTCTGCGACTTTTTTGGGTAGAAAACGATAGCTTTACCATAAGTTAACGCACATATTGTCTGTCACTTTTGGGTAGAAACAATAGTATTACCATAAGTTAACGCACATATTTATCTGTCACTTTTGGGTAGACAATATAATTTTACATAAATGAACGCTCTAATTGTCTGTGACATTTGGGTAGACAACAATAGTTTTACCATAAGTTAACGCTCATATTGTCTGTGACTTTAGAATAGTAAATCACAAATTGTCTGAGACTTTAGGGTAGTATATCACATATTGTCTGACTGAGACTTTAGGGTAGTAAATCACATATTATTTGAAACTTTAGAGTAGTAAATCACATATTGTCTGAGACTTTAGGGTAGTAAATCACATAGTGTCTGAACCTTTAGTGTAGTAAATCACATATTGTCTGAGACCTTAGGGTAGTAAATCACATATTGTCTGAGACTTTAGGGTAGTACACGCAATTTTGCAGGTTCGAAGTCAGCCGCGGTCATTTTGGGAGCAGTTTGCTTTGCAGTGTGAAAATCAGACTTAAGAAAGCAATGAAAACATACTTAACTGACAAATTGTAAATACTGAAACTATTAGCAATACTAATTGTCTATACAATCGCAAATAGCCAAAACATACTGGGGTTGACTGTGACGTATTGCAACACACATATTACCAGAAGTGATTTGTGTGAGTACCGGAACGGAATACGAGCCATATATTGTCACTCAATTACTGGCGCTATACTAAGTGACGTGGGTAAATTTAGGACGAGTTTTCAGCCACTTGAAATGGTGCGTGGTATAGCATGAGTTAAGTTCGTAATGAATATTCATTCTTCGTTGATGCACGGTTATTCTCTTTAATTAAATAATCTCACATACTGCGTTCAAAATACAGCTGCGAGCGATTTGGAAGCAGACCGCCTTACGTTGGTTTCCATACAATGTTATGAGTGCCCGTCGTTCAGAAAGCAATGGCAAACTACTGAATGTAAACTTGCCCAGGAATCACAAACAGCTAAAAACTGCCGAAGTTGATGGCTACGTCCAGTAAAGGATATGCAATTATTTATTTTTATTTGGTTTAAAGATTCGTATGAAGTTGTTCAACTGCTCATTCAGTCATTCTGGGTAGGTAATGCGATGGTCATGTGTATGCATACTATTGTATGAATGTTTATTGATGTGTGTAGATACATGTATGTGCGCTCACACATCTAAGTCCATCCAGACTTTAGAACTCGCTTCGTACACACATAAAGGAGCACAGAATATGAGTTTCGTTAGTGTCACCATAAAACTTAGGTGCACACATCATTGCTCTTTAATATTTGTCCACTATGGCCAACCCATTCACTGGCATCCACTCATGCATAGTAGGCACATCCACTGGAACCCCTTAGCTTTCACTCTCGAACAACCATCACATCATCATTGCTTCCAGTTTCCCGCCTTACATTCCTGTCCCCTTTTTTCATGTACCACTTCCACTCATTTACCTGGGATTTCACCCAACCGTTGCTTACCCCACACCCCTGTTCCCATGACCCACCGACTCCCACGGCTGTGAATAAAAAGGGGACAAAGGTGACATTCGTATTAATATTACAGCCGGGGATTCTGAGACTTGTAAGTAGCAACATTTTTTGTCAGATTTGTATTTTCTCTTCATTACTCTCATTTTTTCATCTTTTTATTCTTCTCATACCCTCTTATGCCTTAATGTAGTCACCGGAGTGTCTTCTCCGTGAATATATGTTGTGTTTTGTGTCTGTGTATTTGTTTGCTGGTGAAGGCTAGTCGACACAACGTCCTTGTTTTGTTTCGTAATTCTGTTCTGTAGAACTGCATTACTTTGCGATAATTCATTTTGTTAGTTCATGTACAAAGGTACAACCAAGATAAGACAGAATATATGGTAATTTCAAGAGACGGAATGGCTAGAAACTCTGGCCACATACAAATAGATAATATGACCATTAAAAGAACGAAAACATACAAATACCTGGGTACGATCTTCAACTGCTCCAACATCATAAGGGAAGAAATACAAACTAGAATCAACTCTGAAAATAAGATATACTATGCACTACAACATCTACTAAAATCAAAGGCGCTATCTCGTAACACCAAAATCACAATATACAAAACACTGATCAGACCAGTTGTGCTGTATGGCTCTGAAACCTGGAGTACAACGAAAGGAGACGAAGCCTTGTTACAAACCTTTGAGAACAAAATTTTAAGACGCATCTTTGGACCCATTAGGGATACACAAAGTGGAGAGTGGAAAAGAAGAAGTAACAAAGACATTTATGATCTGTTTAAGTCCCCGCTAATCACTGGTATCATGAAGGCTAATAGACTACAATGGCTGGGGCATATAGAAAGAATGGAAGATAATAGGGAAACAAAACTCGCTTACACTCAGGAAATAAATGACCGTAGACCCCGAGGTAGACCAAGAAGGCGGTGGAGAGATAATACATGTACAGACCTGCAAGCACTTGGAATCAACGACTGGCAAGAGAAGGTCCACCAGAGAGACGAATGGAGACGGATTGTATTTGCAGCAAAGAACCTCAATGGCTCGGAACGCTGAAGAAGAAAGAAGAAGAAGAAGATGTACAAAGGTATGAGTGCCGATCGTTCAGAAAGAAATGACAAGCTACTGAACGTCAACTTGCCAAGAAATTACAAACAGCCAAAAAGCTCTGTGGTTGACTGCCACGTCCTGTAAAGTATAGGCAACTAACCTTTTAACCGAACAGTCACGGATCTTCTGGACCACTCGACCCTATACATATTGTTGTTGTTGTTGTTGTTTGTCCATCAAGAATGATGATGACCATTCATTTCATCCAGTGGGGTTGAAGGTGTGGAGCCGTGGGTTCTAAGATGGCTGATAAGGCCTATTTTGGCTCGAAATGTTCTTTGACAATGTGGACAAAGAATGCTTGACGTCTCTGGAGGAGGATTTCCTGCAGTGGTTTTTCTGTCCTGCCTTTTCTTCACAGCTCTTGCAGTCCTGGTTGCCTCACATATAACTGCACCTTTGCGCAATGATGCACGCCACGAATTTCGGTCTCTGGCTGCAGCCTCCCAGGTGTCATGATGAATTCCAAAAGCATTCAGTGAAATTTTCAGAGTGTCTTTAAAACGTTTCCTCTGGCCACCTTGGGAGCGTTTACCACAATGCAGTTCGCTGTAAAAAATTCGTTTAGGGAGCCTGTGATCTGGCATGCGAGTCAAGTGACCAGCCCAGCGAATCTGATTCTTCATCAGTAGAGTGTGGATACTGGGTATGGATGCTCTTTCTAGGACTTCAGTGTCTGGAATCTTGTCTTGCCATTTAATCTTCAGTAGCTTCCTTAGGCAGACTGTGTGGAAGTGGTTTAATTTCCTAACGTGTCGCTGATAAACAGTCCAGGTTTCACAAGCATATAGCAGTGTGGATAATACAACTGCTTTGTAGACTTTTAGCTTTGTTTGCAGGCTTATTCCAGTTCTGTCCCATACATTCTTGTACAGTCTGCCCAAGGCTGCACTGGCCTTGGAGATTCTTGCATTCACTTCGTCATCGATTGTGGCAGCTTGTGACACGGTGCTGCCAAGATAGGTAAATTTGTCCACAACACTTAGTCTATGATCATTCACTTTGATATTCGGCACAGTGTGATTATTCCCTGGAGCTGGCTGGTACATAACTACAGTCTTCTCCAAGTTGATATTGAGCCCAAAGTTGGCACAGGCATGTGAGAAAGCTGAAACATTATGTTGCATGTCCGCCTCTGAGTTGGCGTATAGAGCACAATCATCAGCAAACAGGAGCTCTCTGACTGTGCCACTGTCAATTTTGGTTTTAGCTTTCAGCCTTCTGAGATTGAATACCTTTCCATCCATACGGTAGTTGATGTCTATTCCAATGTCGTCGTTCTCGAAGGCATTCATCAACATGGCTGAAAACATGAGGCTGAACAGTGTTGGTGCCAGGACACATCCTTGCTTCACTCCATTGGTGACAGGAAAGGGTTCAGACAGCTCACCATTTTCCTGTACTCTTGCCTGCATGCCGTCATGAAATAGCCGCACTATTTGGACAAACTTTCGTGGACAACCATATTTTGCCATAATCTTCCACAGTCCTTCTCTGCTGACTGTATCAAAAGCCTTGGTAAGGTCAATAAAAGTGGAGAACATTTCGCAGTTCTGTTCCTGACATTTCTCTTGCAGCTGCCTTGCAGCGAAAATCATGTCAACAGTTCCACGTTCTTTTCTGAAGCCACATTGACTCTCAGGAAGAAGACCTTGATCGAGATGGGCTGTGAGGCGATTGAGAAGAATTCTGGCGAGTATCTTCCCTGCAATTGAAAGCAAGGAGATGCCTCGGTGGTTGTCACAGGATTGGCGGTTTCCTTTACGTTTGTAAAGGTGGACTATTGACGCGTCCTTAAAATCTTGTGGCATGGTCTCGTTCATCCATATGTTTGTGAAGACTCGGTGAAGCTGCTCTGTTAGGACCGGCCCACCTGCCTTGTATATCTCTGCTGGGATGGAGTCAGGACCAGGTGCCTTGCCGCTGGAGAGTTGCTGGATGGCTTTGTTTATTTCCACTATGGTTGGCAGGTCATCAAGAGTCTCATTGGTGGGAACTTGAGGAAGGCAATTGATGGTTTCATCATCGAAGAAGGAAGTTGCATTTAAGATGTTGCTGAAATGCTCTGCCCAGCGTTGGAGGATTTCTTTCTTATCGGTGACCAATGTTCCCCAGTCTGCACTGAGGAGGGGAACTATGCCTGGTGATGAAGGACCATAGACCGCTTTCAGTGAGTCGTAGAAGTTTTTCATATCGTGTCTGTCAGCAAAGTCCTGAATTTCATCAGCTTTGCTGCTCAGCCAGGAGTCCCGCATGTGCCGAAGTTTCTGCTGCACTACTCTCTGAATGTTCTTGAAAGCATCTTTTTTTGATGTTGACTTTGGGTCATTCAAATGTGCTTTGAGGAGAAGATGTTTCTCGGCCAGCAATTGGTTGATGTCTTCGGAATTTTCATCAAACCAGTCTTTATGCTTTCGGGGGGCTGGACCCAGGATTTCCATAGCAGTGTTGTAAATCGTGTCCTTTAGGGCTCTCCATTCTGTTTCTGTATCCTGTTTTGCTTCAGCATTGGGCTTGAGGCGGTCTTCCAGCATATTTTCAAACGACTGCTGCATTTTCTTGCTGTTTAGGCGGGTGACATTTAGCTTTGTTTGCATTTTTGCCCCTTGAGGACGCCGTGGTGGCCTGATGTGGATGTTCATTTTCGAGACAATGAGACGATGGTCTGTCCAACATTCGGCACCACACATGGATTTTGTCACTCGAACGTCTTGTCTGTCATTCCTCCTGACGATTACATAGTCAATGAGGTGCCAGTGTTTCGAGCGAGGGTGCATCCACGATGTCCTATTTCTCATGGGGAGACGGAAAGTTGTGTTCGTAATCAGGAGATCATGTTCGGCACATGTCTGAAGGAGGCGGAGTCCATTGGTGTTACAATTTCCGACTCCATGCTTTCCAATAATGCCACTCCAAGAGGTGGTGTCCGTGCCTACTCTGGCATTGAAATCCCCAAGGAGTATAAGTTTGTCTCCTTTGGGAACAGATGTTAATACATTGTGCAGGTCCTCATAGAACTTATTCTTGACATCATCTTCGTTGGTCATAGTTGGTGCGTAGACACTCACAATGGTTGCGTGCTTCCTTCCATTCAGCAGAGGCAACTTCATGGTCATGAGCCTGTCATTTACAGCCTTTGGAAATTCAGCTAATTTGCCGACCAGGGCCGACTTAATGGCAAATCCCACACCGGATTGGCGTCTTTCCTCGCTTTTCCTTCCACTCCAGAAAAATGTGTAGCCGGCACCAATTTCACAGATTTGGCCTTCTTCTGCAAGTCGTGTCTCGCTCAAGGCTGCAATATCGATGTTGTACCTGCCCAGCTCTCTCCCAATCAGTGCTGTTCGTCTCTCTGGACCTGACGCGCCGTCTCTGTCAAGTAGGGTGCGTACATTCCAAGTTCCAATTGTTAAGGGAATATGGTTTACTCTTTTAGCTTTGCTTGTTTTATCTTTCTTTGTATGTCGACCGCAGTTTAGGGTACCCACCAACCGCGGCTAGCTGGTTAGGTAGTGATGAAGCAGACAATGTTTAGGGCACCTTTTCTAGCCCCTTCCTCATGCTATGGAGGTGAGCAGTGTGTTCCTATAGAGGGCTGCTCAGTCGCTCAGGGGGCTGCCGAATCCCACTGCTGCTCCGGTCAGTGGAAGACGACCATATGGCCTGAGCCGCCTGTGTGCAGGTCTGCGACTACGGCTGCCAGCGTACCCACGCCTGCCGCTTTGCCGCTCGCCCATCGCCACAGGGCTTGAAGGTGATATGTGACGTTGGATGAAGAATGACTTGCGCGATGACTTGGATTAAAGTGAGGAAGAGTTGCGCAATTCGTCGACCTCACTCTCTCGCCTGAGTCCATCTGAGTCCAGTGGCAAGACAAGTCGAGACGATTGGAGACGAATACAGGTGCAGTGGATGACCAGGGCGCTCTACGTGCCTTGCCGTGCTCATTACGTTCCACAACGCTTTGCAGGTAAACGCCGTCTTGCCCGTTGAATCAGGAATGATTTCTTCCGCGCAGTCTGCCGAATCCTGTCTTCACATGCTGGGTAGGCATACCCTAGTTTACCTCTTGGTTTGACACCAAATCGGATACCCATGCCTGGTTTAGCCAGCCTCTCACAGCTGTTGCCCGGGGGGTGGCCGCTGTCGCATGCTGACAGCTACTAGGAGCCACAGGCACGAGCTGGGTGTCAGACTTGGACCAGTGGGGGATGGGTCCTGAAAGGACATGAGAGCCATCCTTACCAAAGGTGCTACCAATGCCTGACACCCCGTACCCCCCATACATATTAAGAATCCCTGACAAACAAATGCATGCCGGTTTGTTGGTAATAACCGGAAATTAGAACGCAGAAATAACTTCATTAGAAAGAGTAAAGCTTGAATACAAACCCCAGGCCAGATTTCACAATTTTAAAACAATAGCAACGCTCGCTATTAACCTTTGGCTGAGCTATACGAATGCCTTCTGTCCTTTGTTGCAGGAAAATGTGTGGGTGTAAGGAGTAAAAGACGTTAAATAGAAAGGTTTGCTGTTATTGGTATGAGAGTTATTCTTCGATGTAATCAAGCTCGTTATAGTTCAGTTGATCTGTCTGTCTGTATGTATGTCTATCTGTCTGTCTGTCTGTCTGTCTGTCAAAATGTATGTCTGTCTGTCTGACTGTCTGTCTGTCTGTTCGCCCGTACGTCCGTCCGTCTTGTCCGTCGATCCGTCTCATCTGTCCGTCCGTCCGTCCGTCTGTCTGTCTGTCTGTCTGTCTTCCTGCTGCATGTCTGTCTGTCTTCCTGCTGCATGTCTGTCTGTCTTTCTGTCTAGCTATGACCTTCCTCCTACCTGTCACCATACATTTTTGGGGAACGAGCAGTGTTTGCCTGTGGGCCAGTTCCGTAGATATTGATTTTAATGTATTGTCTCTTGGACGCTATAATTCACCGTTTTCATTGTCCTCTTCTCGTCCCATAGCCACTTTAATGGGTATTATAGGCAAACACGACAAGTAGATTTGGGCAAATGTTTTGTCAGATAATCAGGCCATTAGCTTCTCTGTGGACCTGTCGTGTGCTGGCATTCACGTTCATAATGACATAAAATGCTCCACACGACTATCGCCTCTGGGGGTTATGGAGTGATGGTGAGTTAGTTCTGTGACGCAATTAACTCTTTAAAATATAATAACGAAGATGCTAACAATAGATTGCACGATTTATTGCCTGGTATATTGTGTTGCTTCTTGTTAGTTACACACTACACAAATCACACAACATAAACTAAAGTAATTAGATAAATTCTACAAGGTGACATATACAACACGCATATTCACATAGTAATTTGAATTGTCTACCACGGTAATTTTAAACTGACTATCACGTCTGTCTGTTTGGGCAAAGCTGGTTTCTGTAAATGAATGGCGATTTCCTCTGCCAGCTTTACCATACGACCATTTTGTGTGTTAAACAACACACGAAACGCATTGTCCCTATCAATCACGTGTCCGGTTTAAAAAATGTGCCGTCCAATCAATGACGTAGGAGGTTTGTTTTTTGTAGGCTTGGCCAGGTTCCCAGAGTCTTTGTTTATTATTCTGTCAATCCAATTGGATTTTAAAATATCTCACACTCAGGGATATGAATATAGGTGGGAAAGGGGTGCCATAGCGTAGCCCTCGTTGCTGCTTGGCAGGGTTATTCACTCTGGACAAAGGCTAGCTGAGTTACAACGTAGACACACTTGTATAGTGAGTGGCACATTGCCGTCTTTACAGACGAAAGTATGTGAATTGGAACAGAGCTAGACAATCACTGCAGTACATCCTTATTTCATTGTGTTTTGATAACTGGAAAAACGAAATCAAGAGAAAGGCAAAGAGATAAATGCCCAGATGGCTTAGCCGCTTGGTATAATGACAAACACAGAACTTATCCGAGACTCATGTAATATGGGAAATCATTATAGCCCACTCTTAACGGCATAACATGATGATAATGCTTTGTATTTTAGACATCATAAAAACAGTAAAATACTAGTGATGCACTGTAAAACAATTAACAATCAATTAAACAGCATACCGTCAAATGAGATTAACTTGCACTATTTGTCGCTTGTTAACCTGTTTCTTAACAGCTACGTTATAATTTACGTGACAAACCAACGGTTAACTGCTGCTAGGCGAAACATATTTGTAAGCAAACTAAAACCGCGAATTAAATACCTCCAGCTTATGTTATGATGACAACTGAAAAGCGTCTGTAAGTGCGAAAGTATCGTAAATCGAATCGTCACAAGTCGGCGCGTGCCTGAGTATTCTATGCACAGTGTATGTTGTATTATTTATATTATAGCACACGTTTCAGGAACACTGATTTCACATATTATTGTCAGGGTGTAAATGCAGGGAGATGACAACCGATCAGATGCAGTGACATTCAACTCGAGGTGGTCTAGTGGCTAGCGCTCAAGTTAGCACAATGATCTTCTCTTTTTATTTCTCAATCGTTGCAAGTTACACACGACTATAGGATCGATCCTGCTTCAAATAAATATACTATAATATTGGCATCTTGCAGTTACATTGTGCTTCAAAAAGGGCATAACGACCTCTCCAAAGCATAAAGCCTGGGTTGTGTTGTAGAGACCTTGTGTAGCCCATGAAGCACGATCTCTCTCTCTCTCTCTCTCTCTCTCTCTCTCTCTCTCTCTCTCTCTCTCTCCGTCGCTGTCTCTCTCTCTCTGTCGCTGTCTCTCTCTCTGTCGCTGTCTCTCTCTCTCTGTCGCTGTCTCTCTCTCTCTGTCGCTGTCTCTCTCTCTCTGTCGCTGTCTCTCTCTCTGTCGCTGTCTCTCTCTCTGTCGCTGTCTCTCTCTCTCTGTCGCTGTCTCTCTCTCTGTTGCTGTCTCTCTCTCTGTTGCTCTCTCTCTCTCTCTCGCTCTCTCTCTCCTCTCTCTCTCATCTCTCTCTCTCTCTCTCTCTCTCTCTCTTTCTCTCTCTCTCTCTGATGTAAATAACAGTGTTTGTAAAATTTCACTACGCTTTGTATGTAGAACACAATTGAAAAATTAAGTACATGATGTCATAAAAAGAATGTATAATACTAAAAACTTCATTAAATTAGTTACAATAGTCACTTAGTTAGTTAGTTAGTCGCAGTTCCAACTTCACAGCAACGGCTCGTCCCCATTATGCCCCGTTCCTGTGCCAGTGAATATCACACAAAATGCTCCCCACTGCCCAATGTGAAAAGTGGAAAAGACAGGAGTCTCGACAATCAACAGCCCGCACAGATACACTGTGCATAATGCCGCCGCCAGAATGTCAACACAATAGTCCCCCACAAAATACCCAGTTCATTTCTGATGGAATCGGCAGTCATTTTCCCATCTGGATGTTTCCTAGATGTTCACCCACACAGTCCACGAAATACAGTTCATCGTCGATGGTAGTGGCAGTCAACCAGAAGCCCAGCAGCCACGCAATTCTGCATAAGGCAAAAACCGGTCAACTCTGGGACATAGCCATCTGCCATCGCTCCGAACATGCAGTCACATTCCAAAAAAACCTCGGGCAGATTCAAAAGCATTTCACACGAAACTCACAGCTCACAGTGTCACGCCACGCACTCACTCAGTAGCAGGGCGACGGAACCATCAAGCCTCCTTAGTCGCCTCTTACGACATGCGTGGTAGGCTGCAGTATTGCTATTCTTTGCTTCCCTTATGGGCCCCGGCAACACACGGGAGTACAATAGTAACTACTATGGTCTAACGCTGGCTTGGGGAAGCTGGAAAGTGCCAATGAAGTATTTATTGTTTGGAGTGCAAATAATTACTTCAGCAGACGACTGCCATTCGCTGCATATTTCTTCACGGTGGACTGTGAGCACATTATTTGATAATATCACGTACTTCATTTTTCACATGTGTTCTGCATACAAAGTGTAGTGAGACTTTACAAACACCCCGTAGATGTAAAGCAAATTAGAAGAAGAAGAAGTAATGACAGCATGCCATTTATTATCGGCAAATGATGGTTCCATACTGAAACTAATTATTTTGTTCAGTAATTTACAGTTTCGTGTTTTAATGTTATTTTCAGGATTTGTCCGTATTGAGAACAGCCAGAAGGATGAGGTTGTGGTAGAAGGCGGCAGGGCCATGTTTCTGTGTACTGTGACCCCACCTTTACGTGGTTCGGGGAAGGAGCTGCCTAGCTCCGTGAGCTGGAACCTAGGAGGACGTCACCTGGATCTTGATTCTCCGACAGAGGATCTGGGTCGTTATATATCCAAGGCCAATGAAAACCGTCACGTATTGGTCATCGTGAAGGTGCGAGCGGAGGACGACGGGGAGTATACGTGTTCTGTGAGTGTTGGAGATAAAACACACAAGGCGACCAGAAGACTCATCGTGCAGAGTAAGTCACAAGTGTCATTCTTCATTGTCCCATGTGTATTATTTTATTATCACCAAGCATGTTTACGTGATTTTTCTATAATTTAGTTTGTGATTGCCAAAAATGCAATGGGGGAGTGTGACGAAACGCGTTTATCTGTCTTGGGTCGTCAAGATCCCGCACTATTTTGGCGCGTCATCGGGGACTTTCCCAGCTAAAAATAGACTGAGGGAAGCCGATGGAGGACTTATTATCTAGAATCTTCTCGAAACACCGGAATTCGAGTAACCCGTGATGTTGGGTATCGCTCTAAATTCCCGTGCAGAGAGATCTAGAAACTCTAGGCGGGGAATGACGTTTTCCCGAGAAAGTATCTTTTCTCAAGAAGCACTCGCTTCTAGTGCGCATTGAGTTGGCACGAAGCGGGAAATTGGCTAAACCAGTCATTCACTTACTTTTGTTCGAAGAGAACCGACGCAGGCCTGATGTGAGCCATTTTTGTGTCGCGTCTCACCTCAACCATGATTCGGCTGACTGTTATGGAAAGGAAGCTGAGAAGCCCTTGAACAGTTCGGAAGCTGACTGGAGAGCTGGTTTCTACTATTCAGGTAGATATTTGTTTAAATCATTTAACTTTGTACGTGTGTTCCACACGCCATTGTTCTAACCTCATTACCTATGCGGATGTCCTTGCATACTAATTAGCAAATCGATCGATAACGCCGGTGACAATGAAGTGTGGGTTTGTTTACCGTGTGCTCGCGAATCAGCTGTTAGGAACGCCGTAATGTGATGTGGGCGATTTGGGTTCCAAATATATGTACTATATATTGCCAATCGTTGCATCTATTAGGTTGCTGTGTTAGAATAAAACATAGTTACTTGTGCCGGATGGAAACTTAGATTATGTCAGTCAGTTGCTGAAGCCAGAAGAACGGTTAGAAAACCAGGTAAGTTGGTAGGTGGAGATTCAGACAAAATTGTGCTTAGTTACTAAGTAAAGGAAGAACTTAGTTCTGTGCCACCAGGAATGATGTAACTATTGTGTAAAAACTTAATAGTGCATTCATTGTGTGGAACAGCGGATTTCTGTGGAAAGGTAAGTGGCTTTGGTGCTATATCTATATATATATATGATGTGACATTGTGTATATATATTAGGTCATGGCATGTGATACTTCCTGGGGTAATTCCGAACGCCGAATAGCTCGACGCGTGATAACACGGCGTGCCGTCGCGATATAAATATGCGTTCTGAAATCTTGTCTGAGCTATACTGTTTCTTTCATACTGGCGCTAGTGCGAGTGAATGCTAAGGTGCTGGAAGTATGGAAGGATGCAAGGAGGCTGTATGAGACTGGGGAAATATAGAATATGGGGGATGTGTAAGCAAGTTATGAAAGTATGTGTTGGTAGACCAAACCAACGATGAAGTTCAGTCCATGCCAAGGCTAAACCACTTGGGAGGACAGAACTGGAACAGTACCCTTGGAACATGTGGGGAACATGTATTCTCAAGAAGGCTTCTTGACTCTAAGGCAGAGTCGGAAAAGAAGAGTTTGCTGTGGCGTGGGCAGGTGGTCCCACCAGCAAACAGGCTTGTGTACATATTGGATGTGATCATGTACTATTCCTATATCCCGAGGGATGGTATATTGATCAAGATTATGTTTCTTAATGTACATTGATGATGTTAGGAACGAGTCTAGGGACTCTTTACCTATTGGTTTAGTTCGATTAAATTAGAACCATAACAGCCTTGTATCACTACTGACGTTAGCGACGACTGGTAGATGATTAGGGATAGGTGAGACCTATGAGCAGACTCGTCATTCTGATTTCTTGCTCTGTTTGACGGGCTGTTCTGTGGGGCCAGCTGACATTTGTGAACCCATGCTTTGCTACTCTCCATATAGAGATAATGCTTTGGTTATATGAATAACTAACTAGCATGACTGAGGGTTGAGTAGTTATTGGTAGGATGCATGTGAACTAATGTTTGGGCCAGTATACTCTCACCGGTCGCTCTTCCTTTTCAGGAGTTTGCCTGTTGAGGAACTAGTCAACTATAATTGTTGTTGGCAGAAAACCACTTCGTGTGACAGAGCGAAGGGTTCAGTTCTTTACCTATCACGCCAGACTCAACCACACCAGGTACCCAATGTGATGCACCATGCGTGAAGTTTGCTTCAAAACATACAACTGCCCTGAAGGTGCACGTGTGGGAAGTGATGGTTTGTGATCGTTTTAAAATAGAAGATACTCTGTTTTTGCCAGGAACATTTCAGCATTTTGAGTGGTCATGCTCCACGACAGGAAACACCGGTCCGTCTATTATGACGGGGGTTCTGCCTAAACGCAGAAGTAACTGATCTTCAGACACTTGAAAGGTTCTTTGGACAGCTCTAGGGGCAGGTCTTGAGAAGAACTACACTAGTTATTGACTGGGAGAAAGTGTAATCCGGTGGAAGGGACTATGGATTATAGTCCAACCTGAATTGTTTCCGTGAAATAGATGTCTGATTCTATTAATGTACTGTTTCCGTATCCAGATTATCAACTGTGTTCTAGAAGGACTCAGTAACATTTCAGTAGCCATATCTGATTATACCAGCAGTGTGACTGTAAGAGACCATTGAATTGGTCATAGACATTTTTCCATTCATGTTCCGGTGCTGTGACGAAGGGACCATTGAATTGGTCAATGCCATAGCTGTTCTGCAGTGGGACTGTGTTACGAGTGACAGACCATTAGATTGGTCAGTGACTATTTAGTTCATCGAAGTAACCAATACTTGGAGCCAAGTCCAAGAAGATTGTCTCCAACTGGGTAGTGTTCGAGAACTGTAGTACCAGTGACTCCGTGGGAGTGTTAGAGATGCAGTTGGTCCAGTGAAGTGTGATCCAGCAGTGACTCTATTGTTGTGGTTCCACGTTCGGGAGACGGAGTGGTCTCCAAGGTTCTAGTCATCTCACTGGAAGGAAGCCGGGTGAGTGGCGGACCGACTGGACGGGACATATGCATCCAATCTACTTCTCAACTCGATGAAGACACCTACATCTCTGAGTCTGTCTCTACTCTATCTTCTATTTGTGTAAATAGATTCTTCTATCAGGATGTTCATTTCAGTTCTATATTCTCAAGGGTAGAATAAACTTTATGTAAGTTGACTTGCTCTTTGTATAATGATTGAGTGTGGTCTCGGACGATGCCTAAGTGTTCATTGTTCAACAGGTGTAGGTAGTTAGTGGGGTTCTAGAATCTGGAGGGGCTTGTAGACGTAATTAATTAATATGAGATCAACCACAGAGTAAAAATGTGTATCTGCTCGTCCAACCCCTGGGGCTAGAATACACGGGAGTGCCAGAGACACCTCGGGTGTGGTTCACTCTCACTACCCAAGGTGAACCCGAAACAAGCCGTTACAGAGTGGGGGCTCGTCCAGGATTATTCCAAGATCTTTGTGTGTTGTAGACCTCTCACATGGGGATAGGGACTTAGTCTTTATCCTCTACTTCAGTCTACATAAGATTCTACTACTTCTACCTATCTCCTAACTGTCTGACGGACATTTGTGTTGTGGTGAGTAGTTAGTACTATTGATTATTGATTCATTGTATTGCTTCACCCACACATAGTTGAGTACCCACCTATCATAGTCAACATGTCTACCCAAGAGTTAGACTTGGACAAAGTTCAGGAAACTGGACGTAAGTCTGGTCTTGAAGGAGATGCTTTGAAATCCTATGTCCAAGAGGTGGAAAGAAATTTTCGCCAAGAGGAAAGAGAGAGGAGGAGAGCAGAAAGAGAACTGGAAGCCAGTAAAGTGGCTCTTGAGGAAAAGAGGATAGCGGCTGATACTGAAATGAAACGGCTTGAGTTGGATGCCGAGAAAGAAAAACGTGACCATGAGTATCGAATGAAGCTACTTGAGGCACAAGTGCCTGCTACAGGTGTAACTGATGGAGCTATGGGAGGAGGTGTACCTCCTGGCTCAGAGTCAACCAGTAGACGTGACTACCAGGCTATGAAATGGCCTTTACAGCCGTTCGAACCCGAGAAGGAACGGATAGACCAATACTTAGAGAAGTATGAAGCCATGTCTATTGCAATGGGTCTAGACAAACAGAAATGGTGTTTGAAACTCTCCCAGGGACTCCGTGCCGAAGGTTATGAGGTGTATGCACGCTTACCACCGGGTTTACAGAATGATTACCCGGCATTGAAAGCGGCTCTCTTGAAGAGATTCGAGATCACAGCGCACTCATACCGAAGGAAGTTTCGAACGGCGAAGCGAGAACCTGGTGAACTGTTTTCAGCATACAGTGTGAGATTGAACTCATACCTTCTTAAATGGATGGCCTTGGCCGGATTTAATGAGGAGTATGAAAGTTTGCGTGAGTTGATGGTTGTAGATCAGATGCGAATGCAAATGTCTAAACCCTTGCGAAACTTCTTAGGTGAGAATGGGGCTGAGAGATTGGATATAGTCACCAAGTTAGCCGAAAGATACGTTGAAGTCTATGGCGAGACTGGGGACACCAGTCCAACAGATCCGAGATCGAAAGATAAGGATCAAGGTAAGTCAAAGAAGTCAAAGAAGACCACAGGTTCTGATGAACCAAAGAGACAGGTAGGCTCTTTAGAGAAGAGCTCTAACGTCAACCAAGGTAAGAATAGCCCACCTAGTTCTCCAAAGAGGAAGTGGAGTGAACGATGGTGCAAATTCTGCAAGTCCAGCACTCACAATACGAGTGAGTGTAAGAGTAAAGCCAAGGACTTTCACTTTGCTTGTCTTGCAGAGGTTAGGGATAGACCTGGCAGGAAAGTGAAGTCGTTTGATGGGAATGGAGAAACTAGACGACCTCCAGTGGTTGAGGAAGTAGAAGTGAATGGGCAACAGGTGTCGTGCCTCTACGACACAGGATTGCAATTTTCAGCTGTAATTGCATCCCACCTGACAGGCCCAGAGCAACTCACCGGGGAGATGACGGAGATACAGCCAGCCAGTAGGAGTGCTGTAGCGCTACGTTGCCCGATTGCCAATGTGGAGATTCGGAGCAAGTACGTTACTGGACGCATTCAGGCGGCAGTCGTACCGGATCCTCTCTATCCCCTAATTCTTGGCCGGAAGTACGTGTTTCTGGGCGAACCAGAACACCCTAGCATCCATAAGTCTAGGCAGGTCAGAGGTACAGAGGTAGAGGGTCTCGAAAAGGTAAGTCTCCGAAATACTCACCCGGATAGAAGGAGTAATGCTCGGAGCAAGGATGCGAGGGAGTGTCCTTGTTCGGAATGGTTGCCCAACAATGAAAACCCGGTAACTCAGGGTAAGTTCAACTCTGATAACCAGTCACCGTTAAGTCAGACTGGAACAGAGAAAAGGCAGAGGGAACGTAAGTTGGTTCCTGAGAGCTTCAGAGCTAATCTGCTGCGAACGGTACATGTCAGGTCCTCAACCGGACATCTGACTGTAGGGACAACCAGTAAATGTCTATCCCGGTACTATTGGTGGCCGGGAATGACAGGCGACGTGCGCAGGTATATTAGGTCTTGTCCGGAGTGCCGTAAATGCACACCTGAGAAACGGACGAAGACGAAGATATCCTTAGAGGTTGGAGACCGAGTTCTAGTACTCCTCCCAATCGAGGGGAACGAATTCGAAATCGGGTGGCAGGGCCCATTCCTAGTGGATAAAGTGGGGCTCCACAAGCACTATGGAGTGGTGATCCTGGGAAAGTCTACTACTTTCCATTCCAGTCTCCTCATGCGCTATGAGGGGAAGCCCGATGATAAGTCCACCAGCCCAAGGGCGCAGAGATTCGCTGAAAGAACGGTTCGGGGTTCAGGTCAGGTAGCGGAAAGCCTGTCACACCATAGGAAGTCCTATATGTATGTGCAGGTACCTTCTTCGGTTCAGCCCGGTGCTCGGGGGAACATGACCGGCCAAAGGAACACCCGTAGTGCTAGCTACACTGAGAACCGTGGTAGGAAGAGGTGGGTTGTGTCGGAACGGACACCGACCCTTGGTCCCTCAATCCGACCGACTGCAGTCCAGCTGGGTCCTCGAAAGGGGAAGCTGGAGTTGCAGAAGTCCAGTAAACTCTGGCAGGAACGATCGTTAAATCAGGTCGAGACGGGAGCTCTGGTCCGCAAGATACTGCGAGATGCCCGATCGCAGTAGCGGAGTAGGCGTTGATCACCCGTGATACTGAATAGCTTGTCACCCCACCGAATGTGGTAAAAGTATTCTATACAATATTGACGGGTTAGACTTCCTCACCCGCCATCCGGTCTCTTAGAAAGAAGAACGAACGACATAGACAGCTTCTGCGTAGAAGTGGAACGACGGGGTCGATCCTCTTAAAGTGGGGGCCTATGTGACGAAACGCGTTTATCTGTCTTGGGTCGTCAAGATCCCGCACTATTTTGGCGCGTCATCGGGGACTTTCCCAGCTAAAAATAGACTGAGGGAAGCCGATGGAGGACTTATTATCTAGAATCTTCTCGAAACACCGGAATTCGAGTAACCCGTGATGTTGGGTATCGCTCTAAATTCCCGTGCAGAGAGATCTAGAAACTCTAGGCGGGGAATGACGTTTTCCCGAGAAAGTATCTTTTCTCAAGAAGCACTCGCTTCTAGTGCGCATTGAGTTGGCACGAAGCGGGAAATTGGCTAAACCAGTCATTCACTTACTTTTGTTCGAAGAGAACCGACGCAGGCCTGATGTGAGCCATTTTTGTGTCGCGTCTCACCTCAACCATGATTCGGCTGACTGTTATGGAAAGGAAGCTGAGAAGCCCTTGAACAGTTCGGAAGCTGACTGGAGAGCTGGTTTCTACTATTCAGGTAGATATTTGTTTAAATCATTTAACTTTGTACGTGTGTTCCACACGCCATTGTTCTAACCTCATTACCTATGCGGATGTCCTTGCATACTAATTAGCAAATCGATCGATAACGCCGGTGACAATGAAGTGTGGGTTTGTTTACCGTGTGCTCGCGAATCAGCTGTTAGGAACGCCGTAATGTGATGTGGGCGATTTGGGTTCCAAATATATGTACTATATATTGCCAATCGTTGCATCTATTAGGTTGCTGTGTTAGAATAAAACATAGTTACTTGTGCCGGATGGAAACTTAGATTATGTCAGTCAGTTGCTGAAGCCAGAAGAACGGTTAGAAAACCAGGTAAGTTGGTAGGTGGAGATTCAGACAAAATTGTGCTTAGTTACTAAGTAAAGGAAGAACTTAGTTCTGTGCCACCAGGAATGATGTAACTATTGTGTAAAAACTTAATAGTGCATTCATTGTGTGGAACAGCGGATTTCTGTGGAAAGGTAAGTGGCTTTGGTGCTATATCTATATATATATATGATGTGACATTGTGTATATATATTAGGTCATGGCATGTGATACTTCCTGGGGTAATTCCGAACGCCGAATAGCTCGACGCGTGATAACACGGCGTGCCGTCGCGATATAAATATGCGTTCTGAAATCTTGTCTGAGCTATACTGTTTCTTTCATACTGGCGCTAGTGCGAGTGAATGCTAAGGTGCTGGAAGTATGGAAGGATGCAAGGAGGCTGTATGAGACTGGGGAAATATAGAATATGGGGGATGTGTAAGCAAGTTATGAAAGTATGCGTTGGTAGACCAAACCAACGATGAAGTTCAGTCCATGCCAAGGCTAAACCACTTGGGAGGACAGAACTGGAACAGTACCCTTGGAACATGTGGGGAACATGTATTCTCAAGAAGGCTTCTTGACTCTAAGGCAGAGTCGGAAAAGAAGAGTTTGCTGTGGCGTGGGCAGGTGGTCCCACCAGCAAACAGGCTTGTGTACATATTGGATGTGATCATGTACTATTCCTATATCCCGAGGGATGGTATATTGATCAAGATTATGTTTCTTAATGTACATTGATGATGTTAGGAACGAGTCTAGGGACTCTTTACCTATTGGTTTAGTTCGATTAAATTAGAACCATAACAGCCTTGTATCACTACTGACGTTAGCGACGACTGGTAGATGATTAGGGATAGGTGAGACCTATGAGCAGACTCGTCATTCTGATTTCTTGCTCTGTTTGACGGGCTGTTCTGTGGGGCCAGCTGACATTTGTGAACCCATGCTTTGCTACTCTCCATATAGAGATAATGCTTTGGTTATATGAATAACTAACTAGCATGACTGAGGGTTGAGTAGTTATTGGTAGGATGCATGTGAACTAATGTTTGGGCCAGTATACTCTCACCGGTCGCTCTTCCTTTTCAGGAGTTTGCCTGTTGAGGAACTAGTCAACTATAATTGTTGTTGGCAGAAAACCACTTCGTGTGACAGAGCGAAGGGTTCAGTTCTTTACCTATCACGCCAGACTCAACCACACCAGGTACCCAATGTGATGCACCATGCGTGAAGTTTGCTTCAAAACATACAACTGCCCTGAAGGTGCACGTGTGGGAAGTGATGGTTTGTGATCGTTTTAAAATAGAAGATACTCTGTTTTTGCCAGGAACATTTCAGCATTTTGAGTGGTCATGCTCCACGACAGGAAACACCGGTCCGTCTATTATGACGGGGGTTCTGCCTAAACGCAGAAGTAACTGATCTTCAGACACTTGAAAGGTTCTTTGGACAGCTCTAGGGGCAGGTCTTGAGAAGAACTACACTAGTTATTGACTGGGAGAAAGTGTAATCCGGTGGAAGGGACTATGGATTATAGTCCAACCTGAATTGTTTCCGTGAAATAGATGTCTGATTCTATTAATGTACTGTTTCCGTATCCAGATTATCAACTGTGTTCTAGAAGGACTCAGTAACATTTCAGTAGCCATATCTGATTATACCAGCAGTGTGACTGTAAGAGACCATTGAATTGGTCATAGACATTTTTCCATTCATGTTCCGGTGCTGTGACGAAGGGACCATTGAATTGGTCAATGCCATAGCTGTTCTGCAGTGGGACTGTGTTACGAGTGACAGACCATTAGATTGGTCAGTGACTATTTAGTTCATCGAAGTAACCAATACTTGGAGCCAAGTCCAAGAAGATTGTCTCCAACTGGGTAGTGTTCGAGAACTGTAGTACCAGTGACTCCGTGGGAGTGTTAGAGATGCAGTTGGTCCAGTGAAGTGTGATCCAGCAGTGACTCTATTGTTGTGGTTCCACGTTCGGGAGACGGAGTGGTCTCCAAGGTTCTAGTCATCTCACTGGAAGGAAGCCGGGTGAGTGGCGGACCGACTGGACGGGACATATGCATCCAATCTACTTCTCAACTCGATGAAGACACCTACATCTCTGAGTCTGTCTCTACTCTATCTTCTATTTGTGTAAATAGATTCTTCTATCAGGATGTTCATTTCAGTTCTATATTCTCAAGGGTAGAATAAACTTTATGTAAGTTGACTTGCTCTTTGTATAATGATTGAGTGTGGTCTCGGACGATGCCTAAGTGTTCATTGTTCAACAGGTGTAGGTAGTTAGTGGGGTTCTAGAATCTGGAGGGGCTTGTAGACGTAATTAATTAATATGAGATCAACCACAGAGTAAAAATGTGTATCTGCTCGTCCAACCCCTGGGGCTAGAATACACGGGAGTGCCAGAGACACCTCGGGTGTGGTTCACTCTCACTACCCAAGGTGAACCCGAAACACTCCGTTACAGGGAGAAGAACTACTTTATGTACAGAATGAAAAGTGAATTACAGCATTACATAGACATTTTCAGACATAGTCATTCAACATCGTCATAAAAACAAATGGGATACGACTAGATGGACTCAGTCTTGTTCAGAAGATGTCGAAGATCACAGGTCACATCTTATCGTTCAAGAAGCCAGTGAAGCCCACTCTATGACCACGACAGGCATGGCGATGGAGGTGATGGCAGTAACACGGGCTTTCGTATAACTGGAATCACATAATTATACCAAATTATGTGAGCTATGTTATTCAATTAGCTTGAATTGAATGGTCGAGGAGGGTTCTTTACGTCGACAGTGGATTGAATCGCTGTGGAGGTCTCTTGTACGTAAAGTCACCTTCATCTTCGTTCCAGGATATGCGGGAGTTGGGGGAAATGAACGAGCCGATAAACTTGCTGGTTCTTCATCCCTTGCAGATGGCCAGCCCATGGGTCGTGCCGATAGCAATGCAGTTAAAGAGATGTCGAGAGCGGAGGACTTTGACGCCAGAGAATCCATAACATTGTCCAGAATGAGCGACTCGGTAGTAAGAATTGGCATGCTCAGATACGAGAAGCACCAAGCGAAAAAACGAGGGGACTCCTCAACCAACACAAAACTGGCACTATTAGCCGTCGATGCTGATGCTTATGTTTGGGATGGAGGACCTGAGCACCTATGGACTTGTCTGGAGGGCAAGGATGATACCCAGGCTTGTCCATGGGACACATTTTTCAGTCCCATTCCCATCCCATCCCACGGTCATTTTGCGTGTCCCATCCCATGGGATTCCCATGATAATACTAATATGGAATACAGTTCAAATAAAATTATGAAATTTATGAAAGTTTAGGGTTAGTGTCTACTAAATAGGACTAAGTTCACAAAGTGACATGTAAAACAAAAGAATTTATTAATTTTAATATTCAAAAGTATTTTATTAAAACAAAGTTTAATCTAAATATGACAATTCAGTGTCATTCTGACACTCTCATTTTGTTTCAGAGTCACTCTGCTCATTCAGCACATTATCAATTTCCTGCTGATCGACTGTTTCTAATAATTCAGTTAATCCAGGTAATCCCTGAACCATTTCCACAATTTTCATCTTACATGCAAATCTGATATACACAGAGCTTATAACGAGAGCTGGTAACATCCGTTTTCGTAACTTACTCAACAACAATCCAGCTGCACTAAATAAGCGCTCTACTGCCGCTGAGGACACTGGTATGGCTAAAACAATTTTCGCACTTGCTGTTAGCAGTGGAAACCTATGTTCATTTTTCCAATAATTTAATGATTGTGAAATTGATTGCCGTAATTTTTGAAACATGGTGATTTCATCCTCAAGGCATTTGTTTCTGGGGTCATCAAACTTAAGTATTTTGTTTGGTGGAGGATCAAAAAATAAGTCAAAATCACTTTTCGGCTTTTGTTCTACAACTCCTGCTACTTCACATACAGCAGATGATTCAGAAGAAAGATTTAAATCTTTGATGAATGAAATTACAGTTGGAACAATAGACTTAGAAAAAGCGATCCAATCATTGGCCCATTTATTGGTGTCCACATTCCCTTTATTCTTAGTAACAACTGACTTAACCATGTTTTCTATTTTGGCGTTGATGTCAACTCCAGTAAGGAATGCTGCAGTAACTGCCAAAGAACTGCCGCAATATGGCCAAAGTTTTTCTCCAATAATTTTCTGAAAGTTCTGACAATATTTCTTCACCATGCTGCTGGAAGTTTCTTCGTCAATATCAACAATAACTTTGTACAACTGATAGTCTAGGAGGAAGTATAACAGCAAAATTTAATGAGATGTAGTACCATCAATTTCTAGTTTGTCAAAAAAAAAGTTTTGAATTTCTCATGTATGTACAGCATTCCTTTAATCTGAACAATATTCGGAATGTGGTTTAAGAATTCTTCATCATCTTCATTAAAGTAATGCAAGTATTTTTTTTAAATGGGCATTGAACCGTTGGTAATATGATCGCATGCGCGCATTTATTAATTTATCCGGTGCCCCACCACGAGATAAAGAATAGATACAAGTATATAAAGAAAAAGGAAAGATAAAATGTCCCATGTGTTCCAACGGAAATACAAATGTTTGCTTCCCGTTCCATCCCATCCCATGGGACGTTTCCCACGGGATTCCCATGGGAATCCCATTCCAATGGACAAGCCTGATGATACCCTAACAGAAGACAGATAACAGATACTTATAATCCAGTAATAGGTTACGCACGCCTATGCTTCGTTTATTACTACGATCCTTCCTGCTAGAGCTGAATTGGATTCCTGATTCCATCAGTGGTAGTCTGATGTAGTCGTTGATTTGTATTTTGTCAAGAAACTAGTGATCACTTCCAGACAGTATCACATCTACCTTGCTCAACCTGAGTATTCCCACTGGATGTGCCCTAAGGCCAACCAATCGACCCTTTTATTTTGACGTACGCCAACATGGCCAGGACAGTAGAACCACTGCGGCTACTGTAACAGAGCAGGATGAAATTGAAATAAATTCGGTATAATTTTTTTTTATAGAAAGACATTCAATCAGTCAAGCAAGAGGCCGCTTAAACAATTAGGCTTGACTGTAAGGCGATCGTAAACATTATCGTGTTAGTTGTACACTCTGGCAGACAGAAGTTTAAACAATGAGGCTTGACTGTAAGGCGATCGTAAACATTATCGTGCTAGTTGTACACTCTGGCAGACAGAAGTTTAAACAACGAGGCTTGACTGTAAGGCGATCGTAAACATTATCGTGTTAGTTGTACACTCTGGCAGACAGAAGTTTAAACAACGAGGCTTGACTGTAAGGCGATCGTAAACATTATCGTGTTAGTTGTACACTCTGGCAGACAGAAGTTTAAACAATGAGGCTTGACTGTAAGGCGATCGTAAACATTATCGTGTTAGTTGTACACTCTGGCAGACAGAAGTTTAAACAATGAGGCTTGACTGTAAGGCGATCGTAAACATTATCGTGTTAGTTGTACACTCTGGCAGACAGAAGTTTAAACAACGAGGCTTGACTGTAAGGCGATAGTAAACATTATCGTGCTAGTTGTACACTCTGGCAGACAGAAGTTTAAACAACGAGGCTTGACTGTAAGGCGATCGTAAACATTATCGTGTTAGTTGTACACTCTGGCAGACAGCAGTTTAAACAACGAGGCTTGACTGTAAGGCGATCGTAAACATTATCGTGTTAGTTGTACACTCTGGCAGACAGAAGTTTAAACAATGAGGCTTGACTGTAAGGCGATCGTAAACATTATCGTATTAGTTGTACACTCTGGCAGACAGAAGTTTAAACAATGAGGCTTGACTGTAAGGCGATCGTAAACATTATCGTGCTAGTTGTACACTCTGACAGACAGCAGTTTCGTCCATCTCTTGATGTTATATTCTTGTCTGTATATTTACTCGCCTGCTGTAGAAATGTGTGTCTGTGCAACAATGGCAGCACACAAATTAAAGAAGAATTTTCGAGACCAAGCATCTTTCCTGTCGCTACATGCGGATGTGAGTCATAGACCACTTAGCAATGACTAGCGGCGAAAATTGGGGCTTTTGATACGTTTATGGAATAGTGTGGACCAAGAACACGAAAATGCTGACATTCTACAAGATCTGAACACCGAAGAAGACTTCATAAACAGCAGCAGGTCTCGGGAACTGAAATACTGAAGCCATATTAGCCGTCAAAGTGACCTGGGAAGAACATTAACAGAAGGCGTGGTTCATGGAGGGAGAAGTTGGGGTGGACCAACACGGAGATAGACACGGTGGGGGGGGGGGTCGCAGACCCACCTCCCCCCTTCCCACGCAGACCCCCCTGCAAACATACGAGCAGGGAGGACTGACAAAGGAACGAGGACTTTCTGGTTGGCCGTGATCAGAGCGGCGGTCTGCAAAGAACCTGCTACTTTACGATGATAATTGTTTTTAATAATAATAATAATAATAATAATAATAATAATAATAATAATAATAATAATAATAATAATAATGTTATGTTTTGGAGCGGCTGTCTAGAATGCTGGGTTCTCCTTCGGGAGACTCGAATGCTGTTAAGGTGTGGATTGTTTTCTGTCGGGGTCGAAATGAAACCCTATCCTACACAGTTCGCGGCAACTGAGCTAGCCAGGTGGCTTTAATTCCTCAGGCTCACGACCCCCCCGCCCCTCCCCACCCCCACCCACTCTCATCCCCACACACAAGGCACTATAGGCAGCAGATAACAGTTTTTTTTTTTTACAGTGTCCTGTTTTCTATATTTATTATGTATCTGGTCAGTTGTTTTATTTATACAAAAAGATATTTCAGTAAACCTGTAAACGGGAAGGTCAGCGGGAATATGGGAGACAGGGATATCAACATCATCAGGGAATGGACAGACCAGAAGCTGTAAGTTTTCATTACGTGGAAAGACGTTTAGAACACAGTCTCCATAGCAACCCACTTTTGATGTCAAGAAACCTCAGAAGTCGGTGTTGGTTCGCATGATGGCGAGGGACACTGGCGACAAGGAAAGCTAACCCACACGCACAAATCAGTCCAGTTCTTTCCCTAGTACCGTGTTTCCCCAAAAGTAATATCTACCCCTATAATAAGCCCTAGCATGATTTTTCAGGATGTTCTCATTATAAGACCTACCCCTAAAATAAGCCCTAGTTAAGATCGTCAGCTAGAATGAGAGACTTGTTGCCGAATGACCAGTCGGAGTACAGACGCTACTGGTCGGCACTTGATAATAAACGGATGTGTTTCATGATTCAATACGTCACTCGTGTTAAATAAGAAGATGGCATGATTGTATTTGAATAAATATAGAATTGTGTACATAAATAAATGTAGATTTTTGTATCTGAAAGAAAAATATAAGACATCCCCCGAAAATAATCCCTAGTGCATGTTTAAAGCTAAAATTAATATAAGACCCAGTCTTATTTTCGGAGAAACACGGTAGTGGCAACTTCAGGTAGTAGTCAAGTTCACATCGAATGAATAAACAAACATAAAATGTGAAGACAATATTTGATCTAAGTTGAGGATTTGCACCTATTGTCTCGAAATTACTAACAGAGGTCTACGTGGCCGTGTGGCTTAATGCGCTTTCGCGTAAAGTTCCGGCGCTTACCACTGTTATGTAAGCTGTTCAACCCCTAAATTGGTCAGCTGAGATAAATGTTCACTTCTCGTTCAGAAAACAATGACAAATTACTGAACTTGAACTTGCCTAGAAAAATCAACCTGGGGTTGGGGTTGTTGGCAACGTCCTGTAAAGGACATCCAACTTGTTTGTTTTACTATCACGGGGATAGGCAAGGCCGGTGCCAATCTATCACAGGGATAGGCAAGGCCGGTGCTAATCTCACCTGCCTCGCCGATCAGGCTAAATAATTTGCATAAGAAGGCGGCACTCTCAGACGTCAATAATCCATCCATCCATCATGTGCCATGCCGGTAAGCGTGGGCGGTCATGTTCTGCCATCTCACTCGATCACCAGAGTCGTGGATCAGCTCCGTGTTTCTGTCTCGACCATGCCACAAGGCCAAGCCATCCAGGTACTTGCTTCTAGGTCTTCCCCTTGGTCTGTTCCCCTCGATCTTACCAGTTGTCACCAAATTCTCCAATCCATTTCTTCTCATAACATGCCCAAAAAATTTGGACTGTCTACGTCTAATTTCTCTAATCAATTTACGATCTTCATTTGTTTCTTGAAGGACTTGTTCATTGGTCTTTCTGGCTGTCCATGGTATTCTTTGCATTTTCCTCAGAAACCACATCTCTACAGCCATCAGATGTTTTTCAGCCTGACTGCTCATTGTCCACGCTTCACATCCATACAAAAGTACAGGTTCAATGTAGCATCTCAACACTCTTTTTCTCGTTTCAATTGACATCTTTTTATTGGTCAATATGTTTTTCATCTTGCTAAAGGCTACTTTTGCCATGGCGATTCTTGTTCTAATCTCTTCAAGGCATCTCCCATCAGATGTTATTACTGTTCCGAGATAATTGTACCTGCTCACTTGTTGAAGAATATTCCCATTTACTTGTATATTACATTGTGGTATTTCGTCCTTCCTAGTGACGACCATAATCTGTGTCTTTTTACAATTTAATTCTAACCCTAGTTGTTCACTGTGTGTAACAATCGCATCTACTAAATTTTGCAGGTCCTGTTCATTGTCTGCGATCAAGACTGTATCATCTGCATATCTAATGTTATTGATGCATCGTCCCCCAATGTTGATTCCTTCCATATCTTCAATATTTCTGAAAATACTTTCACTGTACAGGGAAAACAGATCTGGAGACATTACACATCCCTGTCTCACACCCCTTTTAATAGGCTGATATTGGCTTACTTCATTATCAACTCTTATGGCAGCTTGTTGTTTCCAATATATGTTTTTTACAAGTCTAAGATCTTTTCCATCAATTTGTAGATCTTCAAGCATCCTTATCATGTTGACATGTCTCACTTTATCAAAAGCCTTTGTGTAGTCAATAAAGCAAAGGTGTAGATCTTTGTTTACTTCTATAGAACGTTCGATTATGTTTCTCAGTATATACACAGCATTTACTGTACCCTTGCCTTCCACAAACCCACATTGTTCTTCTCCTATTTCAGGTTGTATTTTCCTCCTAACTCTTTGCATGATAATTCTTAGCAAAATCTTCGTGATGTGACTCATTATACTAATTGTTCGATGTTGATCACATTCCAAGGCTCCTGATTTCTTTGGGATTGCAATAAGTACCGAATTACATAACTCCTGAGGTATATTTCCAGTATCATATATTGTATTAAGCAGACTGGTAACTTGATCTATTCCATATTCTTCTAAAGCATTAATCATTTCTGTTGTGACGCTGTCTGAACCGGGGGTCTTGCCAGATTTCATATGGTTAAGAGCATTCTGAACCTCCATCTTCAAAATTGCAGGTCCATCATTATTATTTTGAACATCATACTGTTCGTCCCTGTTATCGTCATACAGGGTTTTCACGTAATCTGACCATTCATGTAATATCTGATCTTTTTCTATTATGACTCTTCCATCTTTTGTCTTTAGGCAGCCTGCTGATGTACGTGTTCTTTGATTAGTAAGCTCCTGAATTCTTTTGTGCATTAGTTTCGCATTGTTACTGTTGTGTTGTTTTTCAATTTCTCTGCAATTTTTCTCAAGCCATGTTTCTTTTGCCTCCTTACATAAGGTTCTCACCTTTCTGTGAATTTCTTCATATTTGGCAGGATTATTTTTGTTCTGTCTTCTTGTTTCCATTAGTTGTAAAATTTCTTCAGTCATCCATGTCTTACGGCCCACTTTCTTTACTTTTGGAATAGTTTTTTCTGCTGCGCAACTGATTGAATTCTTCATCGTTTCCCATTGATCATTTACATCTTGAAACAGGATCTCTAGATCAGACAATATATCAAATTTGTTCTTTACTTCTATGTTAAAATTATCTTGTATTCTTTGTCAGTTTTCAATTTGCACAAGTCATATTTAGGGTTTCCTGCTGTATACTTGACTTTCTTTAACTTTACCCTCAATGTGCCTGTAATTAATCTATGATCACTGTAACAGTCTGCATTTGGAACTGTTTTTACGACTGTTAACGCATTTCGAAACCTTTTGCTAATCAGGATGTAATCTATCTGGTTTTTAATCCTGCTGTCTGGACTCCTCCATGTCCATAATCTTCTAGGATGCTGTTTAAACCAGGTGTTTCCTACAACCATTTCTTGTTCTTTTGCCCATTCTACAAGTCTGTATCCTCTTTCATTTCTCTCTCCCAAACCATGGTTGCCTACACTGCATCCATCGCCTTGCTGTCCTATTTTTGCGTTGAAATCACCCATTATGATATTTATTTCTGATTTTTTGCAGTTCTTCAAAGCAGACTCCACGTCATGATAAAATTCCTCTATGCTTTCTTCACTGCTTTCACTTGTTGGGGCATATACTTGAATGACATTTATTTTAAAAGGTCTTCCGTTTAATTTTACTAATAGGACTCTGTCTGACACAGCATGATATCCTTTGACAGAATTTGATGTTTGCTTATCTAATATAATGGCTACACCTCTTTGCTGTTCTTCTCCCCCAGAGCGTCAATATTACGCTTTATAATATCACTGTCCATGAGTAATGCCTGATTTAGCGAATTAACGAATGCGTCAGGCATTCAAAAAGCAAATTAAAACCGTTAATTGTTTAGAGAAGTTTGACGTAGACAGTCAAGGTTGATTGGGCATGTAATAGCGTGAAATAAACTTGAAATCTCTGTGACAACTGACATATTTGATAGAAAAGAGCACCGGTAAGACAAAGAGATTGTCATGAGTGAGGATTGTAGTGACAGGATGTTGCTGTTGTTTATCATGTTATAATCTGAATCACATTGTCATGGATGACGAACGACATTTACGGACCTTGAAGTATGACAGGATAACAGTTCTTTCATGTACAACGTTTGTCTTCTGATGACGCGGTTCACATTGTTTCACATGATCACACAATCATACTATCAAACATACTACACCACACTGATCTAAAATGATAACAGATCGGCGGCAATATATAATTTGCCATTACGGACACTGACCCTAAACCATGCGTTCCCTGCAATGTTCTTAGCTTGAGTGACCATTTTTCAACAGTCCCTTCACTCTGGTGTTCATTCAAGGTGCGCAATTCGCTCATAGCATATTACGCACCTAGAACGCAACAAGAGCTAACTTTGGCTCTTGACAGAGTTAAATACCAGGATTGTGTGGTCGCATGACATAATTGGCACAATTACCATACTTAGAATGCATATCTAAACATGCAGAAGATATATTTTAATGTATAATTGTTCATCATTTCCCCCTCCCCGACCCCGCAGGACCACCAGAGCCTCCAATAGAAGTCCGTGTGCAAAGCTGCCATGGCAACACTGCAGAAATATCATGGCTGCCAGGTAAATCCAACGGGGCCAACATCCTACGCTACATCGTGCAGTTCAACCTCTCCGACAAACCAGAAATCTGGTATGACTACTACGACGAGTGTCCAGGTGACAGCACGCAAGCTTTCGTGTCCTTATCACCCTATGGAACTTACTCCTTTAGGGTTATTGCCAGGAATGCCGTTGGTGCCAGCCAACCTAGTTCATCCACAGCGCGGGAGTGTACAACTCCCCCAGACAGGCCGGACCGCAACCCCAGTGGAGTCCAAACCCGCACGGATAAGAAAGGGTTTCTGGTCATAGAATGGGAGGTAAGGAGCGGTGTTTTCAACCCTTCGTTCACTTGCGTTGTGTCATCATCATCATCATCATCATCATTCTACTTTTGCTGTCATTCGTCGTAGGGAGAAATAGTTGGCGCTCCAGTGCCTGACGGGTGGCACTGGACAGTGTCATTCCGAGTGCTTATACAAGGTCTTTGATGTCATCAATCCATTTTCTTCTCTGGCGTCCTCTTGCTATCGTAGTAGGTGTTCTTTGATGTAGGACCATTGTTGGTAGTTGATGGTGTTGTATTCTACCGAGATAGCCAAACCATTTGATCTTCCTTGTTTCAATAAATGTGGCACTGATCGTCTGTCTGATAACATCATTTTTTTATTCGGTCTCGGATAGTTAAGTTGGCAGCTCTCCTCAAGTACTTCATCTCACGGTTGTGTATGTAAAGTTAAGGACAATTTATCCAGCCTTATGGAGCACTGAGCACGCAATGCTAGATCCATATTTGTATAGACCGCATGCACTCGGTTGGTGATGTGGTCAGAATCAAGCCTGTCATCTTTACGCCCAAAACATTTCCTGGTACCCATTTAGACTGGGTCGACCAGGGAACCTCGCCCAGTTATCAAACTCCCTGCCAATGCGGACCCGAACTCCTTAAAACTAGGCCGACAGTGGAGCCTCTAGACACTCCGCTATTGCTGCACTCTCAAGCCGCAGACAGTAACATATAGATTGGATCTTACACGCGTAGGACATGTAGACTGCCTCCTCTATATTTTAAAATAATGGATGAACACGATTTACCTCTATTTTCAACCTGTAATTGTAGGTTTCTCCGAGAGAAGCACATTAACACTCCAGGGTGCATTTATCTGTGCATGTCACTTGTATCTTTATTTCCGATAAAAATAAAATTTAGCATTGGCTATACTCCTCATATTAAGGCTGTTTTTTTTTTTTTAAATAAACACCGGCCGTGTATTTCATAGACGATTTATGCTATAAAAGTTAGTTGCATATCGTTTACATGACGTCGCAGTCAACCCCAGTATTTTCCACTGTTTGTGATTTATTGGTAAGCTTACGTTCAGTAGTTTGCCATTGATTTCTGAAAGACCGACACACATATCATTCTATAGAAAACCAACGCAAAGCGGCCTGCTTCCAAATCACCCGCAGCTGTATTTCGAGCGCTGTGTGCGGAATTGCGAATTGCGTCCGTAACCAATTTGCCACAATGCCTGTTGCATCGTGCATCGTATTTATACTGTAGACTCAATATAAATTGTGCCATAAAGCCATGACTTTGATTTTGTGTTTTAACTAATATCCTGTTCAGCCGTCTGGATCCATCATCAACCCCGAAAAAGCAGTTGTGCCATGGTGTTCGTTAAACAACAACATTCTTATTAAAGAGGTCTTCTACGTCAGTGTCGACGGCAGTTCGATCAAGGAGAAAAAACAAATCAAATAATATTTGACAGACGCGTGTCTTGCAGGGTTCACGTGGGAAGAGATGGTGTCAAAGCTCATAAAGGTACTCACTGCACTGAAGGTGGTGTCAGCGGCGGGTGTGGAACATATATTTGTACGCAGTCTCTGCCAACAATTAATTATTTCAGTGACTAAGTGTGGTCTGGCATAGCAGATAATATAATACTGCCAGCTGGAGACGGTAGTACACATACAAAATGAGGTTCATAAGAGTAGTTTTGGATTGCACAAGGGACATGCTCATTGTGTGCATACAACATATACTTGCTCTGCCGTTCAAATATGAAAGGTACATGGTGCTCCAAGCAAATATATACTTTAGGGTGGCAGCGGACACGAAGCTCCCTATATATGAGATATTGGATTACACCAGGGCATACAGGTTGAAGAGAGGCAGTTCTTGGCTTAAGAGGTGATTAGACATGTCTATGAAACTGGTAAGATAGTATGAAAAAAGGAAAGGGCGATGGTGCCACTCAACCAGGCATATCGTGATAGTAACTTTGGACCAGGGTGTCGCAAATGGGCAACTGGTGAGGCAGAGGCATCGGAGCAACAGCTGCTTAATGACAGCACGCAACTCATGCTCAAGTAATATGATAATTTACAGCAATGGGTTTGTGGTGCGAGGGAAACGAAGTAGGTATGGTTTCATTGCAAAGATTAAGCAACGCTGTATAAAAAGGAGAGTCTGGCGTATAATATCACGATTAACAGCATTAGGGTGGATGTTGTAGTTGTAACAGCGGCGTTCCAATAATTGGGAGTAATACAGAACGATATATTGTGTTCTCTATCAGACTCGCAAAGTATACTACTTAAAAAAGAACCTGGTATGCTCCGCATGGCGTGGCTTACATTGCTCGACAAGACAAAAGTCATGAACACGTGTAGATTTTCTGAACAGGCTGATAGACTGGATGTTGCCCGTTCTATGGAGGTTGGGTTAGATTATAACAAGGCTGGTGTGGTGGATGTTATCTGGGATCAAGTGGGAGGCGCAACAAATTAAAGGATCCACGCCTGGAGAGGATGATTCAGCGAGGGTGAGCAGAGGGTCTGAAAGACATTCACTTCCTAGCAGAAAACGAAGGCGGACTTTCAGTCAGGCTTCTACAGATACCATCAGCATGGCAACCCTTCGCTAGCTACTGCTAAAGGGAACGGAGCATGATCCATCTTCGTCATACTCTTGCGGTGTGTTACACATATCTTGAGTCTGTCTGCGTTGTGGTCTACCTCTTACTTGATTCCCCGGAGACAGCCTCAGATTTAAAAGGGTAATGTTTGTCCCAGATCAGATACCGCCGTTGGGGTGAGAAGTATTAGTCCGTTATATCGTCTCACGATGTATGAGATGGAATGGCCATTTCCGTTCCGTGTGACATTTCCGTCTCAAACATTTCCCTTCCGCGGGGCCTTTCCATATCAAACATTTCCCTTCCGCGGTGCCTTTCCGTCTCAAACATTTCTATTCCGCGGGGCCTTTCCGTCTCAAACATTTCTCTTCCACGGCGCTTTTCCGTCTCAAACATTTCTCTTCCGATGGGGTCTTTCCGTCTCAAACATGTATTCCACTGTGCTTTTCTGTCTCAAATATTTCCCTTCCGTGTGGCCTTTCTGTCTCAAACATTTCCCTTCCGTGTGGCCTTCCTGTCTCAACCATTTCCCTTCCGTGTGGCGTTTCTGTCTCAAACAGTTCCCTTCCGTGTGGCCTTTCCGTCTCAAACATTTCCCTTTCGTGTGACCTTTCCGTCTCAAACATTTCCCAGAAAATGCACAACATTGTCTGGTATGCATTTTTATCAGGTAAATAAGGGACAGTTTACACTCAATTGCGCCTATGGTGCTAGACTCATATTTTTATAGTATTTCGGTATTCAGTGGGTGATATGGTGAGTATCACATCGGCCGCCTTTACTTCCCAAAACAATTCCTGGCACCAACTATAGGCTGTGTCAACCTGGGAGCGAGAGAATATTTTAAACATTCGAATAATTTCCCATGCAGATCACACATATGACCACAGGACCGGCAGGCAAATGTCCAGCTACTGCGCTATAGCGACTCCGCTCATATTAAAACACACATAATTATGTGATTAACATACATAGCAACACAGATATGCAAACAGTTACCGTGATAAACAGGCAGTCGCAGCGTAGTGATAGATATACTGTGATAAACATACAAAGTTGTACATAATAGCATCGTCGTATAACGAACGACACATAACCACAGGGAGAAAGAGATAGATTGAGAGAAAGAAGGAGAAGAATCACAATAAACTGTTATTAAAAGCCTGCTTTTAGCAAAGCATGAATTGAGCTCTTCAGAAGTCATATTATAGAGTTTAGTTTTGTAATTCATATGTTAAACCCCTTTCCGCCGGCTAGGTTATTAAACTGCCTTCCAGAAGTCATAAAACATAAGTGTCTTGTATAGGCCATAAAACAAATTACCTATTGCAAGCTATCTTTCCAGCTGTTACACAGCAACGTTAAACAATAAAATTGAAGACACACGCCACAAAAGTAAGTAATACAAGTACACGGAAATTTACTGTATATTTACTAAAACACTAAAAGCCAGACAATCTATAGCCAGAAGGCTTTTCTCACCGCCCCAAGAAGTCATGTATGATCGATTGCTAACACACTAAATCAAGTGTGGAGAGGTTCAGAATTGTATAGATCGAATAGCTGGTTGTTTCCAATGCTGTGTGGCCGGGCGGGGTGTCACTTGTGGTTGGAATAATCGAAGACAATCGTGGTTGTGTATATTGTGAACAACCCATAGCTCAAGTCGTGGATTGGAGGGGCGCCATGATGGAAGTGTCAACACTAAAGGTTCCCCGTTGGTCCCTTTCTAAAGCTATACGCAACAGTAAAAAAAAAAAACCGTAGCTCCGTCTAATGTTAACATCCTCGGTCCAGGATTGTCTTGACTTACATCTTCCCTATTTGCATTCAACGTTTCTCTGAAGGAGTGTTTCTGACATGGGGTCACGCTGAAGATATGTCTAATCCAGGAAAACTGTTGGCCCTTATCTATCGATAGAAGTGGCTCGTGTTTATCTGCATAGCAAATAATTATGTGATGTAAACATTTGTTTTGTGTCCTTTAGAGCAGATAATCAGTATTCCTCTTTTCACACATGATAAAAATCTTGGATCTTGCGCTCTATATCTGCGTTTAGTGTTCGGCTCTCACGCCCATACACAACTATAGATGAAATTAGTCAAAAGTGAAGTGAAACATCGTTTTTCATGCCTCAACACGTTTTGGGCATATTGTAAAAGAAAAGTAAGTGATCCTTTTACACATCTTAAAGCGCATTGAGCATATGGTGCTAAACACATGTTTGTGTAGATCAGTCGGCACCCGTTCGGTGACGTGGTCAGTTTCACGACGTCGCCTTTACTTCCCATGACGTTTTCTAAGACCCATTTTTGTGGGTCGAGCTGGGAGCTGTGGCCAGTTTTCAAACTTCGAATCCAAACTGGTGCGTATCGAACCTCTGACTATCTGGTCGACATACCAGCGTCTAACCACTACACAACCGCGACTTCCGGGCATATAGTGCTAGCCTCATATTTTATAACCACATCGGCACTCGGTGGATGAAGTGGTCAAGGTCAGTCCGGCCATTGGTACTTTCCGGGATAATTTCCTGGTATCCGTCATAGGCTGGATCCACCAGGGCGCCCAAACTCTCCGTCTGGATTGGGATTCGAACACATGAACACCGGGGCGACAGACAAGAAGATACTAGACAGTATGACATAATGGCTAGGAGAAGATTTCAACAGAAAATACTAGACATTTGACATCGTGGCTAGATTGAAGACTTCAAGAGAAAATACTAGACAGTTTGACATTGTGCTAGATGAAGACTTCAAGAGAAGATACCAGACTTTTGACATCCGGGTTAGGAGAAGACTTCAAGAGAAGATACCAGACATTTGACATCCGGGTTAGGAGAAGACTTCAAGAGAAGATACCAGACATTTTGACATCCGAGTTAGGATGAGACTTCAAGAGAAGATATCAGACATTTTGACATTGTACTTAGGAGAAGACTTCAAGAGAAGATACCAGAAAATGTTCACATTGTGCTTAGGGGAAGACTTCAAGAGAAGATACCAGACATTTTGACATTGTGGTTAGGAGAAGACTTCAAGAGAAGATATCAGACATTTTGACATCCGGGTTAGACGAAGACTTCAAGAGAAGATACCAGACATTTTTATATTGTGGTTAAGAGAAGACTTCAAGAGAAGATACCAGACATTTTTACATTGTGGTTAAGAGAAGACTTCAAGAGAAGATATCAGACATTTTGACATTGTACTTAGGAGAAGACTTCAAGAGAAGATACCAGACATTTTGTCATCCGGGTTAAGAGAAGACTTCAAGAGAAGATACCAGACATTTTGACATCCGGGTTAGGGGAAGACTTCAAGAGAAGATACCAGACATTTTGACATTTTGGTTAGGTGAAGATATCAAGAGAAGATACCAGACATGCTGACATCGTGGCTAAGAGAAGACTTCAAGGGAAGAAATATGCAGGTTGACACTTTTCCTAGAAGAGGATTTCAGGAGATCATACTAGACAGTTTGACGCCGTGAACAGGAGAAGACTACTACACAGATTGACGAACTTACATCGTGGCAAGAAGCATACTTCAAGAGAAGAAGCTAGACACATAAGATGTTGTAATCTAGTCAAGTAGTAGTGCTATGTGTCAGCAAGACTGCACATTGCTATTGTCTGGATATGCTTATAATTAAATCAAGCTGTTGTTGTGTAGTGATTAGTGCGCTCAACCACTCACACCGTGGACCTGAGTTCGATTCGCAATAGTAACACAACATAATTGTTCCGATCAGAATGGGCGCTGTGGGTGGACCGAGTAATACCATGAATACCTGTAACTTGATTTAGAGAGTGAAAGAAGAATGTCGATGTAACATTCACGATACTCCAAGCCAAACTTCTGTCGCAGAAAATATGGGCTTAACATAATGTTTCGAATATGCATTATAGGGTTGCAAATTTATTTTACTTTATTATACTTTAATTTAATTTTGATTACTATACTTTGTTATCTCTACGTTTTTTTTTTAAATGTTTTTCTTTTCTTCTTCTTCTTCTTCTTCTTCTTCTTCTTCTTCTTCTTCTTCTTCTTCTTCTTCTTCTTCTTCTTCTTCTTCTTCTTCTTCTTCTTCTTCTTCTTCCTCCTCCTCCTCCTCTCTTCTTCATTACCTGGTTTGGAGCAGACATCAGCGATCATGACTCTCTGTTATGTGATATTTTCAACAATTTGAAGTAGCCTACACAACTAGTAGATGTTGCCCAAATGCTTCAGCTTTCCGCGTACATCTTTCACTGCTTTGCTCTGCCTCTCCATCCTAGTGTTTCCTACATGAGACCAAATAAATTTCATTTCTCTTCTCTCTGTGGTTTTAATTAGTGATCGTGTCATTCCTACATTTGTCAATGCTGCCGCGTTTGTAATCTTCTCTTTCCACTATATTTTTAACATTCCTCTCAAAAACCACATTGACTGCCTCCAATTTCATCACAATTTTTTTTTTACGCTCGAACTGTTTGAACTCAAGCGTAGTAACTACACACTACTTCTAAGAGCACTGGGCTGAATAGTGTGTGTGGATTAGCTTTCCCTATTACCAGTGTCCCTCAACATCAGGCCTAACCACTCCGATTTCAGAGGTACTTGTAATTTACGTACCCAAGTCAAGGACGAGAAATCAACATTTTAGTTCAACTGTCCCGTATAGGTGTTGAACCCCCTACCTCGACATCAGCACACCGGATGTTCAAGAACGTGCGATCTTATCCATTCGGCCATGCTGAGCTTCTCTTCACCAGTTTACATTCATTGACTGGCATTCGCATCCACACAGAATGACAGGCCGCATGCTACAGTTTCCTAAAGCATATCTTTCTGTACTTGGTGTGGTCTAGCTGTGTTCTTGTCTTCCCAAGACGTTTCTCCTCTACTTGGTGTGATATATCTTTTATTTTAAAGGAATGTCTCCTGTACTTGGTGTGATGTATCTGTTTTTATGACGTTTCTCCTCTACTTGGTGTGATATATCTTTTATTTTTCCATGACATTTCTCCTGTACTTATCTCTGTGTTATCTCTTCCGACAGATATGACTGTGTAGCCTAGCTACTGTAAACGATCTGTTCAATTTGTACAGCGAAATAATAATGAAATCAAATCAAGGCATGCCAGTAATATCATTTCATGTACATAATGTAAACAACGTGCGTTATGCTGATGATATGGTGTGATTGCTGAACACGAAACGCAGTAACAAGAAGTGATAGATTAACTGCCACATAAAGTCAACACAAACAACTTAGTCTGAACAACAGAAAAACAGAAGCTTGTTATTACAAACAAAAGTGTATACCCAAATGCAACTTCAAACTAAATGAAACCAATCTGAAACAAGTCAATGTATTTAAGTATGTGGATACTTTAACAATAGCAGATGACAAATGTATTAAGTTATATGTAGAATAGCCCAAGCTAAGACAGCATTCCATAAGATGAAGAATATTCTCTATAATTTATCTCTGTAAATCGAGATGAGGAAAATAGTTCTTATGAGCAGCATTCGCGCAATCCTGATGTAAGGAAGCAGGTAATAAACAAGACAAGTGAGGAATTATGTGAAAGCTGTAGAAATATATAGAAGAATTTTTAGAAGAATTATAGGAACACTATAGACAGATCGAGAAATAAATAAAGATACTTTGCAAGAAGTTCACAAAGAGAACTGGTTATTTGCATCAGAGGAAGACAATCCACATACTTAGGGTATGTCATGAGAAGAAAAACCTGGAGTATGTCGTCACAAAGGTAAGGTTGGAGGGAGGAGATGTCAGGAGGGCGGAGACCAAGAGAGAAGATGTTGGATAGCTTGACATAGTGGTAAGAAGGAGCGTCATTATCAGAAATGATTGAGGCACATGAGACAGCAGGGTGTGGACAGACATGATCACCAACGCGACACGGCATGGACTATAAGAAGAAGAACGTTTAAGCATAATCCCTTGGTCTCTCTTTCCTCCACAACCTTGTCTAGACTGGTACGCCGACTACTTTCAGATACTGCTATTAACACGGTCATCGACATATATCAGAATATGTATGTTTTGGCATGCCGTTTTGACTCCCTGAAGATCTTTTGTGTTCCTGAGTATTGTATCATTTTAATTATTGATAACTGCAGGTGACAAAACATCATTGTCTAACGACTCTTTTAATTGCTTTGAATTCAGTTATTTTTCCTTTGTAAGTGATGACAGGTTCTTGTTTCCCATATCCTTGTTATTTTGACATCTTTCTCATCTATACCGAGTTCCTGAAAAATATTGACAAGGTCTTGATGTTTCACTTTCTCTAAAGCTATTTGAATAATTTATAACACATAAATAGGTCAATTATTTTTATCTGTACATTTTTCGACGATCATCATCATCATTATCATTATCTTCCACTTTTTCCGTCAAGCCTCGTGGGGAGAAATAAATGGCGCTCCAGCGCCCGATAGGTGGCACTGGATTCCGTGTGATTGTACAATGTCTTTGATATCATCCATCCATTTTCTTCTCGGGTGTCCGTTTGCTCTCGTTGCAGATGATCTTTGATGTAGGGCCAGTGATGGTAGTTGATGGTGTTGCATTTTAACGAGATGGCCAAGCCATTTGATCTTCTGTCTTTCAATATATGTGGCACAATGTGTTGATCCCACTGTCTGTCTGATAAAATCATTTCTTACTCGACCTCGGATAGTTAAGTTGGCACCTCTCCTCAAGAATCTATCTCACAGATGTTGATTTTCCGCAAGTGTGATTTGGATCATGTTCAAGTTTGACATTGGTGGCATAGGGTTGCTGTTTATTACCTGTCGTTTTGTGGACATAGGTATATATGGATATTTCAGTATGGGTGATAGTTGCACTTGATCTTTTAATCTGATTTCGATTTCTCTGTCTATTCTACCATTTTGTGATCATACTTACAAGATACTTGAATTCCTTAACTTGTTTCAGAGATGTGCTACTTATCAGTACTTGCATTACTTCAGTTATTGCTGTAGTTATATTCATATTGTATCTGCTGCATGTTGAACTCAGCTTATTAACACAATTTTGCAGTCTGCCCTCGTCGCTATAAAACAGGCACTGGTCGCCATTAATGAAATCAAAATTGCATTGCTGGTTCCTTTGTCTGCAGAAAATCCTAACTGAGGTTCTGAAATCTCTGGTCAAATAATTCTAATTATTTTCTCCAGTTCAGCGTGGCAGAATGAATAAGAGCCATCGCGCTTAAATATCTGAAGATGGCGGGGTAGTGGGATCGTACCCCACACCGGAAAGTTGAACTCAAACGTTGACTTCTCGTTCACAAACATAACATTGTCTAAAACATCAACCTGGAATTAGGTTTAATAGCAACCCTGCGAAGGACATGCAACATGATTTTTTAAACCCTCTACATTGTAATGTTGTACAATACGCACATTGTAATGCGTGTAAGTAGTTTTGTACCTTGACTCTTTAAATTGCTTGTTCCACAGGTCAGGTTAGACAACTACATTTTCACATTATAATAGAAAGAAAAGGAAATAAACTACAGCTTGAAATTTCAGAAACTCAGTTTATACTACAATCAATAAAACAAATTCGCCGTAAAGCGAGAGAATATTCATAGCAAAAGTGAACCATACATCATAGTTTGTGAACCGCCAGAAAGCAGTCACCGGATGGATGGCGGTGTGCGTACGCCGGGAATACCAGCTTACTTTGTACTAAGCGGAAAGCACTTCGTCAGAGAGCAAAGTAATCGAAAATAATGATTGTGTCAGTATTTATGTGGTTGGGAGCGCAGACAGCAGCTGTAAAAATATACTCAAACCTTATGTTTACTAACACTAACAATTCTATACTTACTTAGACAGTGTCATTATTTCAAAATGAAAAGTATGGGTCAATAGTTTCAACGTTTTGCGTCAGTATGTAAATCGTGAGACTATTGCAAGAGTTTATTGTGCGTACGAACATACCAGCGTGCGTATGTACATACGTAGATAGATTATAGGTATATTCCGTTTGCGTATACGCAGGTATATGTAAACAATTAGAACTACTAGAATGGACAATTTTGGGCCAAAATAAGTATTAATAATAATGTCACAAAAAGAAACAACAACATAATATTTTTCCCATACAGGACATTGCAGTCAATGCCAACATTTTCCAGCTGTTGTTGATGTCTTGGAAAGTTTTACTTTCAGTAGTTTGAACAACATAATTAGCCAAAATAAATACATGAACATTTCTTTAGAAATAGGAAGAATATTTTAGGATTTGAAAGAAGTTGTGGGCAAGGGACTACAAATAAAAAGCTGAATCCAGTTATAAGAACCCACAAGAGAGTATCAAACAAGGAAACCGCGAAATCCATACTAATCCTTTGTTCCTTTTCAAACATCAACTATAATCTCTAATTACATACAACTGTAAGAAAGAGGCAACCAGCATTAGGTGGTAATGTGATGAGAAGAGAGGTTTTGAAGAATATTGTGGCAACTGGAAATATCAGTGATAAAAGAGGCTGAGGCAGACCAAGAAAATTCATGCTGGATATACCGAGACGGTAAAATTGAGAAATATCATCAGCAGAGGTGATCCAGAGCACCAAAAACTAAGACATGTGGGAAGACATGAACGCCTACGCCCCTTGCAAACATGATAACGCTCGCTGTTTGTCTAATTCATATAATATAGTACTATATGGTGTTCTAGTGTCTTATACTGATGATACAGTATTGCTTTCCACAACACAGAATGGTAATGAAAACCTATAGCCTCAACCCAACTGTATAGTGAAAATCACAACTTATATCTTAACATAGCAAAAAAACATAGATAATGCATACAGATAAAACTACTATGGAGAAAGAAATATATGTTAATGAGGAAAACTTGGATGTGGTGGAACATTTTGAATAACTTGGGTCATTGATTGCTAACAATGGTGACACAATTAAAGAAATTAAACGAAGATTATCAATTGCTCTTCAAAGACTAAAATAACAATAAATTAGGGAGTGGGACAGACAGAACTACAAAAATTATATTTTTAAGAGCATGCATCTTTCCCATTTCAACATACGCCTGTGAGACCTGAACGCTTCCTAAACAAGCTGAACAGAGCATACATAATTTTGAATATAAATGTTACAGACGGGTTCTAGGAATATCTTGGGTAAAGAAAAGAACAACTGTATCCATACTTCAAAAGCTGAATATTGAAGAGGGTTGGCTATTAAAGACGATAAAACAAAGAAAATAGATATATTTTGGTCACTTGAAACGTCATGAAAGTTTGGAGAGAACAATAATGGAGGGGTATATGACTGGGAAGAGAGGAAGAGGGAAGCCAAAGAGAAGATGGGTGCAGCATGTGGCGGGTGATCTTCAGATGGGTGTATCAGACGCGAGACATCTTGCTTGTGATCGAGCAGTTTTCCGGAAGGTTGTTATGGCAGCGAGGTTCTGCAAAGGACATGCTACTGAATGAATGAGTGTCATATATATATATATATATATATATATATATATATATATATATATATATATATATATATATATATATATATATATATATAAAGTAAGTGAAGAAACGATATATATATATATATATATATATATATATATCGTTTCTTTACTTACTTTATATATATATATATATATATATATATATATATATATATATATATATATATATATATATATATATATATATATATATAAAGTAAGTAAAGAAACGATATATATATATATATATATATATATATATATATATATATATATATATATATATATATATATATATATATATATAAAGTAAGTAAAGAAACTATATATATATATATATATATATATATATATATATATATATATATATAATGGCAAGATTGTATACACACACATAACACACACACACACACACATCACACACACATGCACATATATATATAACACAACGCGACACGATCTGCTGTAGTACTAGTAGTCACTAGTAAGACGGAACTACAACAATGTAATATACTTGAATAACGAAGACACAAACAATAGATTGCACGATTTATTGCCTGGCGTAGTTCGCTGCATCTCGTCAGGTACATACTGCAGAAATCACACAACTTACGTGAATTAACTAAATAAATCCTTCAAGTTGAAATATACACATATTCGCACAGTAATGTCACTTATCTACCACGGTAATTTTAAGCTGACTAACATGTCTTTCTGTTTGCACAATTCTGGCTTGCGTTGATTGATCGTAATTGCTTCTGCAAACTTTAACAAGCGAGTATTTTGTGTGTTAAACAACACGCGAAAGGCAGTGTCTCTGTCCACCACATGGCCGCTTTCGATAATGTGCCTACCAATTGAAGACGCCGGGAGCTTCAGGTGTGTCGGCCCCACGAGGCTAGCATTTCCTGTGTGTTGTATCTTGTTGATCCATTGAGGTATGTGTTCTGACACTCGTTTGTTAAGCTGTCTCTCTGTTCTACCAATGTAGAAGGCCTGTCATCTACATGTGAATTGGTAAATACAATAGTTTGTGGCGTACAGAGGAACAGGCTCTTTGACTGCTGGTATAGGAATCGATACGGTTTTATATCTAATGACTGGAGTTGCAGCACAGAATGTTCGGCCTACTGCTGTAGTAAGCAGGTCTTGTAGACGTTGCATTACGTCATCCCCTCGAAAGGTTAGCTGGATGAATACCTTAAGTTTGGGGACTAGTTACGTCTGGTTTTGGTTTGGGCTGTTGGCAGTGGCGCTTTATAAATCCTGTGGAGTACCCATTCATGTTTAAGACAGACATTCTTCAGAGTTTCAAATTCCTCTGTCAGTGTGTCCTGGGTGCATATCTTTCTAGCACGGTCAAACAGGGTCTGTACTAAGCCCCGTTTATACTGGACAGGTGTGAAGCTCTGAAAATTTAGGTATTGGCCAGTCCATGTTCTTTTGCGATACACCGATCTTTGAATTGTGCCGTCTGCTCTACGTCTCATTAGAATATCTAGGAACGGCAACGCTTCGTTGTGTTCGTGTTCATGGATAGAGAGATGTTTTTATGCGTCTTGTTCATTGTGGCCTGGAACGATGTTGCCTGTAGCTCGTCTGTGGTGATAATTAGTATATCGTCCACATAACGACGGTAAAAGGCCAAGTTGCCAAGAGGACTCCCCATGGCCACTCCGTCAATTTGGCGGTATGACTTAGTTAGAAAATTGAATTGTATGTTGGCGGTACATAGTAGTAGTAGCCTCTCCAGAATAGGTGTTGGTATGCCTAATTTTAGTTGTTTGTCTTCAATGCGTTCCCTTATTATTTTCACTGTCTCCTCTAATGGAACGTTAGTGAATAGGGAGGCTATATCCATGGATGCCATGTGTTTGTTGTAATAATGTGTAATGTAATAAAATAAAAATGTAATATACAAGTAAATGGGAATATTCTTAAACAAGTGAATGGGTACAATTATCTAGCAACAGTCACAACATATGATGGGAGATGCGTTGAAGAGATTAAAAACAGGAATCGCCATGGCAAAGGCAGCGTTTTGCAAGATGGAAAACAAACTGACCAATAAACAGAAGTCATTGTCAACGAGAAAAAAAAACCTGTTGAAATGCTACAAAGAACATGTACTATTGTTTGGGTGTGAAGCGTGGACAATGAGCAGACAAGCTGAAAAAACATCTGATGACGGTGGAAATGTGGTTTCTGAGGAAAATGCAAAGAATACCATGGACAGAAAAAAGACCAATGGCCTGGCATAGACCTCCATCTTATGGCTCATCTGTATGCACGAAAGTCACTCGTACAAATAGGTCTACGACAGACTATGTCTCATGGAGCAACGTATATGTCGTTGTCTAGGCGATTGATACGTCGCTATCATGGTTGTAACTTTGTCGTAGCGCGACATTTATGGTCTGTATTTGATGGTTGGCGATATCTGCACCATGATTATTATGGTTTAGTGTACTTAGATATTAGATCGTTATAGTTTGTCCATGGTCGCTAACAACGTGTATCTTAATCTCTTTCTTCATCTCGCATTCCAGAGTCACAGATTTAGATGAATAACACAACAGAAGTCCACGACGTTTTCATTTTCTATTTCACCGTTTCATGTTTACAACATGTTAAACGTTCATCTAATCGCACACTTATTATCTACTAAAATACTGTCACTCAGATAATAAGACTACATCATACAATCGACATTATGACTGTGCCATTTCAGCACTCCCTCACGAGTCACGACACTCCCGATCTGGACCGTGTCCGAACCCGTCATCCCCAGTTTAGGGGGGGGGGGGGGGGGGGGGGATTTCTGTTCTCCTGAATCTCGTCACAAAACGTTCTTTACGCACCAACGAACTATCGTGCGGGTGTGAGTTTTCATTCATACATAACCCGCTCTCTCACACTCACCCCTTCCCAAACAATAACAAAAAAATCTCTTTTTTCAAATTGCTCTCCCTCTCTCTCTCTCTCTCTCTCTCTCTCTCTCTCTCTATCTCTCTCTCTCTCTCTCTCTCTCTCTCTCTCGCTATCTATCTCTCTCTCTCTCTCTCTCTCTCTCTCTCTCTCATTTATACACTCACATTATAAAACATAATATTATTAATCATAAATTCTAATTTCTAGTTGCGTTGAGGTGATTTGAGTTAAGTACCGACATCACTGCACTCAGGAGATTTCCCATACATGTTCCGTCCCCTCGTTCAACAGCCAGCGAACTGTCGTACTACTAATCTTTCCCACCGCTATTTGATTGAAAGTTCTCCTGGTCCTCCCTCTCAGTTTTGAGATTTTTCCAGAACCCCTGTCGATCCCCTGCAGTCTAATTCTTTCCACATATGGGTTATTCTAATTTCTAACTATCTAAATATTCTGTGAGTTCTTATTCAAGCACCTTCTAACAGTCTGCAATGAAAAGAAAACTATTAAACTCATGTCTATGCAATCAAACATGTTTATGACATTTTGAAAGTTCAATGTATATTACCAGTTTTAATCTTAAAAAACTTTAACTATATCACATTGTCTTAACATGATATGTTACTTCGACTTCTGTATTTCAGTCCCCTTAACTACTTTGTTTAATAGGTTATACCATCATTAAATCATCAACATATCCATTAAATCCGTAAGCAATCTTCATGACGACTATCCTGTGTAGACCAGTTAACTGCACATATCATATATGATAGGTGTCTTCTGTTTCATGAAATTAAGCCCCTTTTTGAAGACTATTCGTCGACTTACGCCACACTTGCCCACATGGGCTCAAACTACGATATTCATCGATTTACGCTACACTTGCATATGTAGACTCAGGCAACGATATCCCCAACCAATAAACTGTGTTAGGCTTAATGTGTCTAAACCAATGCCCAAAATACATCAGCGACGGTTTGCCTTCTAATTTACGCTAGACCGACATACACAATATATGGTCTCAAACACAGATATCAAATCATATATCATCCCACAATACAAGACGATCATCCCAATGATCATCAGTCATCCATCGTCACGTCATGACTGGTTTGTATGTGGCATATTCTCCAACTGTAGTCATCACTGGGCATAAGCATACATAATCATGGATAGTTCATTTCTTGATCTAGTTATATCTTATTTAACTTTGTACATTTATAAACCATAATCAGTCTCTCGTTAACTTCAGTCACTAAATCCAGATGTTTAAATAATTTGTGTCCATAGTAATTCGATTGTTTTCGATCTATACATTGATTAATTAATCAGTTAACTATGATGAAATCATTTCATGCAATAATAAATCCAAAATTATCAATCCTAAAAGTGTGTTAAATCATGCAATTAACACATACTATATCATCGTTCTCTTTATTCCCACTCAATTATCAATAGAATCAACACTCACTACGCATAACCCGCCCCAGTGGTTTCCCAGGCCATGGTAATCAGCCAGCGTCCAGTCTGCATTCAATAATATCAACTTATGGCTGTTTATCCCATAGTTAGTTAGTTAGTTAGTTAGTTAGTTAGTTAGTCGACAGATCATCCTCATTGCACATCGAACCACTCAGTCCATAAGTGCTCGGATCCCTTCCTCAGCAAATCCCGCAGCGTGTAGCGGCTAACGACACCAGTTCTGTGTTGGTTTATCAGTCTTCTTTGGCTTCCTGCGTAGTGTTCTTGTTTGGCCACCCCTCTTTTAATTTGCTGTTCTCGTAGTCTGGTCATGGTTGTAGATTCACAGTCATCACTTGGTTCTCGCAAAAGTCTTACTTCTCGTAGAGCATTCAGTAGCGTTATCTGCGAGCTTGTCAGCCCGCTCATTACCTTGTACTCCCGCATGCCCTGGCACGAAGACGAAACTAATCTTTGCCAGCCGAGACCGCTCCAGAGGCAGCAACCATTCTCTTCGGATCCCCCCCCCCTCCCATCTCTATCCTCTTGAGCATGTTCATTGAGTCGCTAAGGAAACATGCCCTAGTGAATGTCTGTGTCACGAGCCATGTTATTGCTTTACTTACTGCCATGACTTCCATAGTCAAGCTACTTGTGGTCTCAGCAGAAGCACCAGAGTCCTCCTTCACAATTCTCCCTCCGACCTAAGCCATAAAGGCCCATGAGCTTCTCACATGTCGGACGACATGTGTAAATGACCCATCTGTGTAAATGACCGCTGTTTGTCCTATACTGTTCAGCCAAAGGCTCTTGATACCCAATTTCGTGTGACGATTCAAAAGTTATGAGCCTGCTATAGATTCTGTTTGATATAGCTATTACACTAGATGAAGCCAGATGTCTCATTCTGAGATCTTACTACTTACAATTTGCTTCATCTGCCAACAGCACGTCTTCGCATCTGCTGCTTTATCAATCTGTACTATCAATAGTTTTGTTTTTTTTTTTTTTTTTTTTTTTTTTTTTGAAAATAGATCTAAATATAAACAAAGGGAATGTTATGATGTTATAAATTCATTAGCATTCATTGATAGTAAACGTCAAAACAACAATATCCAAAAGACTATTACGTAAAGCATACAATAAATACTTTAATTTTTATGCTGTTACAATAAGGCAATTATATTGTTAGTAATCATCATACACAAGAATTAATTTCGTCAACAACCGATTGCAGTGTTAGTTTAGTCAATCACTTTAAATGTTTACCTTAATTCATTTTTTAAATCGTAATTTAACATCTATGACTTAATTAACTTACGTTACTAATGTCTAAACTTAAACAACAGTTAATTATAACATTGATTTCTAATAATTATATTGAACTCTCCTTTATACAATTGTAAACAAAGAAACTACATACTGCAAACGAATGCCCTTGACTTTGTCCTGATTAACTAACCTGCATCAACTAATTCGTTTTAGCACAAAATGTGTTTTCTATATACGTTTTAACGAATATAATCAATTATATGTGATATGGGGGGAAATATTTAACTAATCTGCCTACGAGAATTAATCATCAATATTACACACTAACATAATAAGTTAACTTTTACATGAATGGCAATACCATGAATAAGAGATGAGAATTTGCTCGTGTAGATCACAAATACCGCACTATGATAAAAGTAAATTATCTGCATAAAGATGATAATGATAATATAGACCTTTGGCACAATAAAAAGAAATACTTTTCGTGGACACAATAAGTCAATTGATTTGTCACATGTAGGCTTGCGAACGCGTTTCGTGAGCCGCTCACCATGCGTTCGAAACGCAGCCGCTATCGATTTGTGCAGCAGACCGTGTCGTATTGTGTTATAACGTATTGGTTCGGGAGCCGGTCGTTCAGAAAGCAATGGCAAACTACTGAACGTAAAAACTTGCCTAGTACATCACCAGCAACTGAAAAATGCTGGTGTTGACTGCAATGTCCTGCAAAGGATATGCAACATTTAAAAAAAAATAATAGATAAGAAAAATGCCAAATTAGGAGATGAGGAGGATGTAAAAGGTCTATATGTATTATATACCGGCAGTAGAATAGGACAGCTGGTCTCCGTGGCGAAGTATTTATGGACGTGGTTCGTAATCCAGCTTAACCGCGCTCGGAACACAGCTGTGCGCGATTTGTTAGCAGAACGCGTTGCGCTGGGTTTTAATGTATTGGTATGGGAGCAGGTCGAATAGAAAGTAATGGTAAACTTTTTTTTTTTTTTGCATATCCTTTACAGGACATCGCTGTCAACACCAGCATCTTTCAGCTGTATGTTGATTTCTTGGCAAGATTACGCTCAGTAGTTTGCCATTGCTTTCTGAGCGGCCGGCTCACATACCCCGTAAGTCACCGATGCGATTCGAACCACTGCTGATTCTCACCGTCATCACGTTACCAACGAGATTACGGAGAAAAGTCATAACCTCTAAGCCACGAAGTCGGCAATGGTAAACTACTGAACGTAAACATCCCAAGACATCAATCCATCCATCCATCATGTGCCATGCCGGTAAGCGTGGGCGGTCATGTTCTGCCATCTCACTCGATCAACAGAGTCGTGGATCAGTTCCGTGTTTTTGTCTCGACCATGCCACAAGGCCAAGCCATCCAGATACTTGTTTCTAGGTCTTCCCCTTGGTCTGTTCCCCTCGATCTTACCAGTTGTCACCAAGTTCTCCAAATCATTTCTTCTCATAACATGCCCAAAAAATTGTGACTGTCTACGTCTAATGTCTCTGATCAGTTTACGATCTTCATTTGTTTCTTGAAGGACTTGTTCATTGGTCTTTCTGGCATTCCATGGTATTCTTTGCATTTTCCTCAGAAACCACATTTCTACAGCCATCAGATATTTTTCAGCCTGGCTGCTCATTAATAACACACGTAAAAGCATATGGAAAAAAAAGGACGGGGGGGGGGGGGGGGTTCTCTTCTCCTGAATCTCGTCACAAAACGTGCTTCACTCACCAACGAACTATCTTGCAGGTGTGAGTTTATTCATACATAACCTGCTCTCTAACAGATCAAGTCCTACAAGAAACAAATGGAAACCTATTAGAAAAATTAGACGTAGACAGTCACAATTATTTTTGGGACACGTTATGAGAAGAAATATATTAGATAACTTGGTGACAACTGGCAAAATTGAGGAGAAAAGAACAAGGGGAAGACAAAGAAGTAAATACCTGGATAGCTTGGCCACGTGGTATGATTGAGACAAAGTTCAGAGATATTCCACGATACTGGTGATCGTGTGAGATGGCGAAATATGATCAGCAACACTTATCGGCATGATACCTGATGATAATGATTAGCGCAGTGTAATGCAGCATGGAAGCAATATCAGTTGTATCTATAGTACTTACTATGTTCTGTCTGCAGCAAAGACATAACAAACTGACTTGTATTTAAGACCTCGTGAGGCCCGCGTGATAGAGTCCCAGCCGGCCCGTTGTGCTGCGCATACAAAATGTTAGAAACATGGATTATCTCTAATACGCAACAGTAATGGACCTCTTTTCGCTCTATGATGTGTATTGGGTATATGGTGCTAAATCCACATTTTAGATCAGTCGGCGCTCGTTGGGTAATGTGGTCGCCTTTATTTCCCAGGAAAGTTGCCATTACCCGTTTTAGATTTACTCGGCCTGAGAAGCAAGGTCAATTAAAATGAATTCCCGAATCGACAGGGATTGGGAAATTGATTGATTGATTGATTTAAGAACCGACATCACAGCATTCGGGGCATTCCCATAAGCGCTCCGTCCCCATCCTCAGAAGCCAACCCCAATAGTACCAGTGGATGACGTGAGCGCACGAGAATTAGAAGTAGCAGATTGGGAAATATGCACACCAAGCCGACGGGCAAGTGTGCTTGGGACAATGATATCGCACTGCTCCAGTTATCTCCAATAGTACACAGCTCTCCGTCGACAAACACCACTCTCCGGGGAACTGTTGGCCAGACTGGCAAACATATCAGCGGACACAAGATGATAGGGTGACTGGCTTCCACTTGTGTTCTAGTCGACACAAATTTAAAGTGACATGGCACACACAAAAAATCCTTCTTTAATAAGTATAGTTTACATGACGACTCTAGTCCTATTGTTCCCGCCAAAATCTCCTAACTTTCAATTATCGTACCAAACAGTCGTTTTAGATACATCAGACGAAATTCATTTCTATTCCTGTGTGCGCAGTGCGTGAGTGTGCATGATTATACGTGTATGTGTGCGCTTTAGTTCAGAAATCCCAGGAGTTTTCCTATTGATATTTCAGTTGTTTACTGCCCTGATATTGTCGGAATTCCATTAGATAGAAATCCTGAAAGCAGAGACAAGGCCGCGAGAATGAAGTATCTGAATGGTCCAGTGCCACGTGTTGCTACTTGCGTGTATCCATCAACTCAATTAATAAAGTGCCATCTCCGCACTGAAGATCGACTATAATGAGTCTCCATCAACATGTGTCCTACCTCCCCTTGTTACACTCATTTTAGCGTCTTCCAGTCAATCGACTGTTGCTGTCCCAACTGCAACGTTGCCTTCTTCTCGCACGCTTTCCCTTCCCTTCCTTCCCCCTTCCCTTTTTTCCAGCGCATCCTTTAACAAGGAGCTGAATCTATTTATAAATTTGCAACACATAGCTTTAGACACGTTATGAGAAGAAATAAATTGGATAACTTGGTGACAACTGGTAAAATTGCGGGGAAGAGAACAAGGGGAAGGCAGAGAAGTAAATAATACATGGATGGCTTGACCACGTGGCATGGTTGAGACAAGAACACAGAGCTGATCCACGACACTGGTATTCTGGACTGCGATACAAATTTCAGTTAACTACACAAAGATCTGGACTGCAATACGAACTTCAACTAACAACTCACAGATCTGGACTGCGATAAAACTTAAGCTAACTACACAAAGATCTGGACTGCGATACAAATTTCAGTTAACTACACAAAGATCTGGACTGCAATACGATCTTCAACAAATAAATCAAAGACACCAGATTCTAACCCAGAAGACATTCTCTTTCAAATGACTTACTCTACCCAGGGCAATGTTAATTTTCTATTTAGCGATCTAATTGACCAAAGTGATCAAGATTGCATGCGACTTTCGAAGAAGGTCATTTACGCGGGAGATACCAGAACGGGAAGTAATGGGATGATTAGATGCTTGTGGCGGTTTTCTTAGGACGTCTGCTGGGGTATAGTGTGTACTGTCTATCTGTCTGTCTGTCTATCTATCTATCTATCTATCTATCTATCTATCTATCTATCTATCTATCTGTCTGTCTGTCTGTCTGTCTGTCTGTCTGTCTGTCTATCTATCTATCTATCTATCTGTCTGTCTGTCTGTCTATTTGTCTGTCCGTTCGTCCGTCCTTCGGTCTGTCTGTCTGTCTGTCTTTCTGTCTGTCTGTCTGTCTGTCTGTCTGTCTATCTGTCTATCTATCTATCTATCGATCTACATATCTACCTATCTATCTATCTACCCATCTACCTGTCTACCTGTTTTCTGTCTGTCTGTCTATACATGTATTCATCCATTTATCTATTTGTCTCTCTCTCTCTCTCTCTCTCTCAGTATGTCTGTCTGTCTGTATGAATGTATGTCTATCTTATGTATGTCTGTCTTACTGTCTGTCTGTGCTTCGGTCTGTCCGTCCGTCCGCCCGCCCACTAGCCCGCCATAGCCCCTTGGAAGTAATACAACATACTCATTAATAAACAAGTTGTGAATTGCAGTGAGAAAAGAGGTCTGTAAGTGTAACATAGTATACACACTGTTTTATGCATACCAAACATTGATAATAAGCAGACAAGAGAAGAAACATCCGATAGCAACAGATATGTGGTTTCTACAGAAAACGCAAAGATTACAATGAACAGACAGAAAAGTCAGTGGGATAGATCTTCAAGAAACAAATAAAAGCGGTAAACTGGCTAGAGAAATTAGACGTAGACAGTCAAAGTTTTTTATAAAATTATATTATGAGGAGAAAAACAAAACTTGGTGACATCTCGCAAAATGAATAGGGAACAGACCTTCATTCATTTATTCAGTAGCATGTCCTTTGCAGAACCTCGCTCCCATAGCAACCTTCTGGAAAAACTTGTCGATCATAAGCAAGATGCCCCGCGTCCAATACACCCATCTCGAGATCATCTGCCACATCCTGCACAAATCGTCTCTTTGGCCTTCCTCTTTCTCTCTTTCCGGGCGTATTATTTTTGTTTTTGTTTTAAAGTTGCATATCCTTTACAGAATGTTGCAGTCAACACCAGCATTTTACTGTCGTTGTTGATGTATTGGCAAGTTTTATGTTCAGTAGTTTGCCATTGCTTTCTGAACTACCGGGCATATACCCCTCCATTATTGTTCTCTCCAAACTTGGAAACAGACTGGTTTTGGCTATAGGGTATAAATTGACAAGAACATAGAACTGGTCCAAATCTTTAGTGATCGTGTGAGATGGCAAATATTACCACCCATGCTTTTCGGTATGACACACAATGATGATGATTTACTGGACTAGTCACTGAATATAGTATTGCAGCTTTATCAACAGCAGGTCAAAATGTAACCAAATAAATAGTCTAGAATCAAGGACTGCGGATCATAACTGGAGACATGAAGATGACCAATTAATGAATAGGAAAGGATTGTGTGTCTACAGCTAATGCAGGATGGACGAGATGGTAGAGCCCAGCAACGGCAGAGTAAGTTAAAAGGTTAGCATACCTACCGACATTTGTCAGAGGTATAATATTCAGGGAAGGGCAAAACTACATAAAAAAAACTTTATAGTCTGGACCAAGAAATATCAGAACAGAACTTATACGTAACATTTCATCAGCCAAAGCGGGGGTAAGCATAGTTGATTGGAGAAGAGCGTTCGCTCTTAAACTTCCGGTATGCTTATGCCGAAGTCATCAAATCAATCCCTACACTGGTTAGTTGGACTAAAATCTTGACTTGGGGACATACATTACAAGTACTTCAGAAGTTGGAGTGGATTCACCTGACTGCGAGGGACACAGGTAATATGTAAAGTATGGCTTAGAGGTTATGACTTTTCTCCGTAATCTCGTATAATCTCGTCGGTAACGTGATGACGGTTCAAATCAGCAGTGGTTCGAATCGCATCGGTAACTTACGGGGTATGTGAGCCGGCCGCTCAGAAAGCAATGGCAAACTACTGAGCGTAATCTTGCCAAGAGATCAACATACAGCTGAAAGATGCTGGTGTTGACAGCAGTGTCCTGTAAAAGGATATGCAAAAAAAAAAAATTCACAAACACATTTGTAGGGTGGTAAATATAATAAAGTAGAATAAGGACAAGTTTTGCTAGGGGTATTCAGTATGAATGGGGTCTAAAACCCAAACACGCCCTCTATAGGAATTAATATATTGGCTCGTAACCCCCAAGTATTGAACAAGGCAGAAAAGGGTGCAAGTTCAACACTAACATAGAAGAAATGTTTCCCATAGAAGGCTGGGAGATCCGGGAAGTTCTACCACAGACACCCGAGTACTAATCACTCTACCCAGAAGGTGTGTCTATGTGTAAGTTGCCCCGCCCCACATTTAATCTCCCACATATATATAAACAATGACAAGTATCCACTGCCATGCACATCCACAGTATTACACAACAGAGGGACAACAACCACTGCTAGACACAACACTGGATTACATGACAAAGGAAAACAGCCACTGTTAGACAAAACAGTACAATGACTCACTGTATCACATAACAGTAACAATAACTCACTGTATCACATAACAGTCACAATAACTGGACTATAAACATCAATTTTGGAACAACAGGTTAACAATGAAGTAACTGCAAGGCTTTGTTAAACCAAACAAACAAACAATTGTATTGTGGAAACATTTGGGTTCTGGAAAACCCTGTTGGCTACAATATGGTGACATGGACATGAAAAATTATCATATTTCAGGCAATGCACACAAAGTATACAACCAAACAGAAGTCCCCAAAAATATTTCCCCAAAAAAGGTTCACATCAAATACATGTGTCAAACACAAAACAAAGTAAATAATCCATACAAAGAACTAGATAAAGAAAATCTATCTAATCTGTCTCTAGAAATATCCTAGGGGTCTGATGATGACTCCCTCTCCTTCAATATCCACTAGAAAAAGTCTGGCCATAATCACACTCTCTATAATCCAGGAAAACAGCTGCTTTGCATATATCCACTTATTCAGAAAATTGGGGATTGCACACACACACACAGAACTTTCACTTCTGGATCATATATCCATCGCGAAAAACATGTAGGAGTAATCCATATGAATCCAATGTGGATATACTGTAATCTCTCAAGTCACAGTTGCTAAGTCACTGGGCTAGGAGCGTTCCAGGGTGATATAACAGACAGGTATAAATAAGTCTGAGCGTTCTGGCGTGGCGTGACACACAGGAGTCCATGTGATTGATTTGATCAGGATCAGGCACAAACACTTTCAGTATCTCTTTGGATGAGGAGTGACATCACATAATCCATTAGAATTTCCTGACAGAACTAACTTGAATTGGGCCTGAATATTTCAGCCCTTTTCTTGGTTAAGATGTAGGTTATTCTTTCTTCAGCTGAATATACGACTTGATTGACGGGAGTTGGTAATGTGCTTGATTATCCATGTCTGGGATATGATGGATGAGAAGATTCAAAGGAAGCTGGGAGTTCACACAATCAGTTGGTAAATCCATACTGGTAAATGATGGTGAATTCCAGACTATCCATGAGCCTCTGGAATATGACAGTTGAATGTGGAATTAGGCGGTGACTTTTAGAAGAGGTTATACTCTGTATCCATCTAGGCCAGGCATGCCTCATGTCTTTGCAGACATTGAAAAGCTTAACACCGTCTGTAAGTTCCCAGAGGTAGGGAATCCACTTCCGCATATTCAAAATCCGTTACGTATCCAGGCACTGACATTCAGGTTCAGGGTGAGTAGCAGTAACCAGCACTCTTTGTATAATATTAGAGGAGGCTGATATCCCAGTTTCCTGCCTCTAAATCCAAACAAGTTGACTATAAATCCAGTGCCAAGCATGGTGACTAGAGCCAATACTCCACCGCCATCTCTAGCGCTGTATAGTGAAGAAGAACAGGGTTGATATAGATTAGTTATACAATCCAAACTTGGATAACAATGTATCATAATAAACTATACATATATATGATGAATAACAGTGTATCATAATTAAAAATAGAGGGAACAAAAGGGAAGAAGAAAAAAAAAGTGTAGCTAGTTCCCTAGCACTTGTCGCCTACTGTAGAGTTTTGACCCACTCCAAAAGTGAGTAAGATATCTACTCAATAGGTACATTTCTTCTGGACTGATACTGGAGCTTCCTGAGGGGTTACGCACCACCTAATCCATCCAAACATTTTGATAGTACCGCTGTCACGCCATGGAAAAAGTTCATGAGACACTGTCCTCATGTAAACAATTCATAAATCTCCTTTCCATAGTTACAAACAGCATTATGTAAGTACCACTGATAAATGGCAGAAGTTTAGCTACCAGTTCAGTCATCTCCTTTTGCATCATCATCATCATCATCATCATCATCATCATCATCATCATCATCATCATCATCATCATGTGTTTGTCCCCATTGGGGGGGGGGGGGGGGGGGGATAAAAGATCTACTCCAACAGTAACATCATGAATAGAATATACATATGATGAATAACAGAAAACCTTGTTAGTCTTTTACTAAACATGGTATGAACTCTCTAGTGGGTATTACCCAACATCTCAAAGTAAAAACACAAGAGCATGGTGTCATTTCCCACTCCCTTGAGATTATATATAGATATATCATACCAAATGACAATCTTATAACAGCATTTATTACAGCATTAAGCAGTAACAATCATGAGCATAAAAGGTAAAATACTCATAAAAGAGAAATCATGGGAATCTTTTCCCATACACTTGAGATTATGTATATCATACCACATGAAAATCCCATAACATCATTTATGAAAAAGGACTACAAGACAATCTCTGTGTATTTACAACCAGGTAAACAAAAGATTAACTCCTAAGTGCATGAAAAAGTCAAGCGAGAATATATATCTCTCTCTCTATCTAACAACCTATATTAAAGTTGTACACAAATGTGAGATAGTAATATTTCTCCATCATAAGAGCAGAAATACAAAATAAGCACTCAGGAAAAAAACACTTTATAACACAGAGACCAGTTGTGAAAAATAAGTATTTAGGAATAAAGTAAGTTCACAAAATCATCTCAGAAGAATGACTCATAGCAAGATTATATTGTAAGCTTTATGAAGGCTGACTGGACAACATGGCGATGTCCAGGCTGTGTGACGTAAACCAACATTTCAATGAAAGCGATTCTCCTAATTTTCACACACACAACTTCAATCATGATATTAGTTGCCACAAAGCATTTATCCTAATACATAACATGATATGTTGTATATAATATAATGCTCACCTAAAACGCAGAGAATAAGTGGGCTTTAAATTAACCCATTAACAATGGGTCACCCGCTAACATTGGAGAAACATGGCGATTGACCAGACCGCTTTGTCTACCAAGCCTTTGTCTAGATTAAGCCTGTGTTTCCGGGGCGCGGCCAATCAATTGTCTTAAAACGAAATGAAATTTCGTTTCGTTAATTCTCCCGTCGGGCTTTTTAATAGCCTCTACTCTTCAGATAGCGTGTCCTAGCAACGTCTGCTGGAAAAGACTGCGAGATGATGACATATATGTCACAACATTTCAGTCCAGTGAACAAGAAGTAGTAGTACGTATATGGACTACACTTAGTTCAAAGTGATCGAAAGCAAAGAAAAAAGCAGCCAAACTTATCCATAAATGCACACCGTTCCCTGCTTGACAAAAGTTTTGCCTGTCTGGGATGATAGAATTAATTACTTTTATTGACATAACGATCACTCATAATTCAATATAAAGAACGCAAACCTCCCTAAACAATATATATGAAAATTACCCATGTAGCATCTGGACGCATGTATATACTGGTGGATCAGTAAGAACTCATTATACAATGGAACATGAGGAATTCTCCTGAATCTTTAAAAAAAAAAAAATGAAAAATTGGAGCAAAACAAAAAAAACAAAAA